>JAUCBJ010008487.1:0-102660 GCA_032718475.1 Nemertoderma westbladi | reverse complement strand
CTGAAAAAACACAACCCAGGTTCTTTAAAAAACCCCGGGTCTTACTTTTTAAACCCATGTTATAATTTTGAAACGGCGGTAAATTTTTAAACCGGGGGTTTTAAAAAGATACAAAATAATATAAAATTATAAATAAAAAAAAGTGGGGGTTTTTCGAAACAGAATAAATAAACTCCCGGTTTTATCGAAATGATAATATGGCCTTTTGCGGTTAAATGACATATGTAAAATATAACTTCCAGTTTACAAAAGAACTACCAGTTCAAAATTGAACCACAGATTTAAACTAACTACCAATTTATCATAGAATCACAGGTTAAAATGATAACTGCCAGTTTACCAAAATGAACTGCCAGTTTATCATAGAACCACATGTTTCCAATATAACTGCCAGTTTTTCATAGAACCACATATTTCCAATATAACTGCCAGTTTATCATAGTACCACGGTTTTACAATATATAACTGCCAGTTTAACATAGTACCACGGTCTTACAATATATAACTGCCAGTTTTACATAGTACCTCGGTTTTACAATATATAACTGCCAGTTTAACATAGTACCACGGCTTTACAATTATAACTGCCTGTTTATCATAGTACCACTACCACGGTACGGTTTTACAATTTATAACTGCCAGTTTAACATAGTACCACGGTTTTTTAATTATAACTGCCAGTTTATCATAGTACCACGGTTTTACAATATATAACTGCCAGTTTATCATAGTACCACGGTTTTACAATATATAACTACCAGTTTAACATAGTACCACGGTTTTACAATATATAACTGCCAGTTTATCATAGTACCACGGTTTTACAATATATAACTGCCAGTTTAACATAGTACCACGGTTTTACAATATATAACTGCCAGTTTATCATAGTACCATGGTTTTACAATATATAACTGCCAGTTTAACATAGTACCACGGTTTTACAATATATAACTGCCAGTTTGTCATAGTACCACTACCACGATACGGTTTTACAATTTATAACTGCCAGTTTAACATAGTACCACGGTTTTACAATTATAACTGCCAGTTTATCCTAGTACCACGGCTTTACAATTATAACTGCCAGTTTGTCATAGTACCACTACCACGATACGGTTTTACAATTTATAACTGCCAGTTTAACATAGTACCACGGTTTTTTAATTATAACTGCCAGTTTATCATAGTTCCACGGTTTTACAATATATAACTGCCAGTTTAACATAGTACCACGGTTTTTTAATTATAACTGCCAGTTTATCATAGTACCACGGTTTTACAATTATAACTGCCAGTTTATCATAGTACCACGGTTTTACCATTTATAACTGCCAGTTTGTCATAGTACCACGGTTTTACCGTCACAGCAGATGATACCAAAAGTCCAACCTCAAAACACATTTGGCGCAAAATTTAAACGACGCGCTAAATCCTGGTATCATGTGATGTGACTCTATTCACAATAATGTCTATCTGTACTGCTGTAGGAAGGTAGGCCTACAGGCCTATGTTGCTTATACAGTGATATAAGCTATCGAGATACCGGTACTAGGCCTATACCATATACAGTTTTTGTCTCTTGCGTCAGACTACAGAATAATGTCGCTGCATCTAATCTCCAGGATTTTCATCATACTGGCTGACTGGGCCGTTTCGTGGTGGCAGAACCTGCGGACTGTCTGAACTGCGGGGTAACCTGGTAACCCTGCCCTGCTGCCCGGCAATCCACCCGGACCCGATACCCGTATTGGACTGGTCAGCTGGTTTGCGGAATACCCTGTCTCTACCGTTCCAGCTGCTGTGAAGAATCGACGGAGATGTGGTCGACGAGCGGATTCAGCCTCTACCATAGGCCTACTGCTACTGTTCTCTTCGAGGAAGACGATGTCTGGACTCTTCTCCCAGAACTAGACTGCTAGTGCTAGACTGCTAGAGGCCTAATCGTCAAACTCTGTCTTCTTTCTCGCTGGGGATATTGAGAGTGAGACCAACCCAGGACTCAGTCGGACGCGGGCGCCGAAGATAAACTGTCCTGTCTGTCAACGAGGAACAAACTCTCGGAGTAAGATCGTCCAATGCGAGAGTTGTGACACATTCGTACCGGTACATTTAAATTAAAATGTTATCTTAGGAAAATCAGTACCAACTTATTCTCCACCAGAAGCAATCTTCAGATCTTGAGCCAAGTTTTCTCTGCAATAGCTGTATTTTTACCCAACTTCCTTTTCATCACTGAAACCAACGATTCATTCCTCACATTGCCTCTGCAAACTCCAAGTGATGCTGAGAGTGAAACTTTTCAATTCTTTAAGAAAAACGGTTTGCATTTTTTGCATTTAAACGCACGATCTCTGCTTCCCAAACTTTCCGAAATTCGAATTTTAATCAAAAAGTCCAACCCAGCAGTTTTAACAATCTCTGAATCTTGGTTCGATGATAGCGTTTCTGAGGGAGAAATTTTATTTGTTAATTACGTAGTTTTACGTAAGGATAGGGACAGATACGGAGGTGCTTACATTCAATGTGCAGATGTGATTTAGTGTATGTAGGGAATATTTGGAGACTTGTGCCGAAGTTTTACTATTGTTTTACTTATGGAACTTTTACTTCCTAAACTAAACCTATTTTAATCGGTACTTTTTATCGGCCAAACAAGCAGATTTTTGCAACATTATGGAAATACAATTTTATGTAATCGTAGGTCCGACTGTGAAATATATTTCTTAAGGAGATTTTAATATCTGTGGGTAATATCTGTGTGTTTAATATCTATGGGTTTTTAATGATTAACCAAAGGTTTAATACTATTAAACTAGGGGTTTTTAATGATTAACCAAAGGTTTAATACTACTAAACTATGGGTTTTTAATGATTAACCAAAGGTTTAATACTATTAAACTGCGGGTTTTTAATGATTAACCAAAGGTTTAATACTATTAAACTATGGGTTTTTAATGATTAACCAAAGGTTTAATACTATTAAACTGTGGGTTTTTATTGATTAACCAAAGGTTTAATACTATTAAACTATGGGTTTTTAATGATTAACCAAAGGTTTAATACTATTAAACTATGGGTTTTTAATGATTAACCAAAGGTTTAATACTATTAAACTATGGGTTTTTAATGATTAACCAAAGGTTTAATATTATTAAACTAGGGGTTTTTAATGATTAACCAAAGGTTTAATACTACTAAACTATGGGTTTTTAATGATTAACCAAAGGTTTAATACTATTAAACTGCGGGTTTTTGATGATTAACCAAAGGTTTAATACTATTAAACTGCGGGTTTTTAATGATTAACCAAAGGTTTAATACTATTAAACTATGGGTTTTTAATGATTAACCAAAGGTTTAATACTATTAAACTGTGGGTTTTTATTGATTAACCAAAGGTTTAATACTATTAAACTATGGGTTTTTAATGATTAACCAAAGGTTTAATACTATTAAACTGCGGGTTTTTCATGATTAACCAAAGGTTTAATACTATTAAACTGCGGGTTTTTAATGATTAACCAAAGGTTTAATACTATTAAACTATGGGTTTTTAATGATTAACCAAAGGTTTAATACTATTAAACTGTGGGTTTTTATTGATTAACCAAAGGTTTAATACTATTAAACTGTGGGTTTTTATTGATTAACCAAAGGTTTAATACTATTAAACTAGGGGTTTTTAATGATTAACCAAAGGTTTAATACTATTAAATTGTGGGTTTTTATTGATTAACCAAAGGTTTAATAATATAAACTATGGGTTTTTGTTCTATAACCAGAGGTTTAAATTAATTGAAGCTTCGGCAATTGACGATTATTTATCCAAATTACCACCGTTTTTTTTCATAAATAAAACCGCCAGTTGAACTGAAAATTAAACCCCCAGTTTTCTTAGAAATAAAACTGCCGGTTTCGCAAAAAACCCCCGATGAATTTGGTTGCAGATTTACCCGGGGTTTTTTGCGTAAACCGGCAGTTTTTTTTTAAATAACCCGGGTTGTGTTTTTTCAGTGTAGTTATACGAAGCCAGGTTAATTAACTGGAAATCTCTCACAAAACCCTATATAAGTACCACGGATTATATTTGTATATATATTACAGAGACATAAAGAAAACGAACTTTGAATGAAAGTTTACAATATAAAACCCGGTAGAAGAGGCATTACTTTCGTCCTTATGAGTGTAGCTGTGGAACTGTAAAGTAAAGCTATCAGTGATCGCGTAATATTAAACACTTGCTGGAGGCTCCTCTATCATGGCTTTATACCTTTAAGAGAGGTAAGGTCGACACACTCACTCTCAAGTTTGAACACTGCAGAACTATCCAACCCCCTCCCCATAAGGAAATGAGCATGTTATAGACACGTGCCTTTCTCACCATGAAACATTAAACATAATATCATGGGAAATTTAGTGAAGGGAGCTGTTACAGGGCATGATTTTATAAACAAAACGATAAAGTATACCACATTGCAGCTGTTGCTGCGAAATAATCAAGGTGTACTAAATAACCTTAGTACACCTTGGAAATAATGTACTTTTTACCTTCAAAAACAAAACCTTCAGCAAAAATCATGCTGTTATTAATATACCGGGTGTTCCATAATGATTGCCCCCCCCCCCCTGGCCAGCCAAAACTGTCAAACATGTACCTTAGTGTAATATATCATTCGAAAGATAATTTAATTCTGAGCTTACATGCAAAATTTAGGGTTCAATACAAAAGTATAAAAATTTTATAGGCTATTCTTTAAACCGATCTTAATTTTCGTTATTTTTAATTTAATCACAATTAAAAAAATATAATTTATCCAGCGTTAGTCATCAGCTTTACAGCCATGCTTCCCCTTTACAGCACGGGGAGCTCCTCGATAATGGCAAAGAATCTTGGCCCTGAAAAGGGCCGTTTTGGTTTGAGTTCAGTTTGATTATGTCACAGAATCACAACCCTCTCTAAAAGTAATATCTCTGATTCTGTCACCCATACGTTTTTCTTCACAGTCATCGAAGATTGCACTGGAACTCATTTTAATTACTTCTGTTAGGCCTAATTCAGTAAAATTACCAAAGAAACACTAATACCGGTAACTGAATACAGTAATATATTGCAATACAGCGAAAGTCAGGCAGTAATAACTGTTTAAACAGGGTTGCAAATCTGATGACTAACGATGGATAAATTATATTTTTTTTTAATTGTGATTAAATCACAAATATTGAAAAGAAAGATAGGTTTAAAGAATTGCCCATAAAATTTTTATACTTTTGTATTGAACCCTAAATTTTGCATGTAAGCTCAGAATTAAATTATCTTTCGAATGATATATTACACTAAAGTACATGTCTGGCATTTTTGGCTGGCCTGGCCGGGGGGGGGGGGGGGGGGGCAATCATTATGGAACACACACCCGGTATATATTAAAATATTAGTTTTTGCTAACATCAACTAGCAGATGCTACCGGCATAAAACCTGCAAACACTAAAATTTTCTGTAACTTCTGACTGCGAGGACGAAATGTAAAAAATCCAGAGCGTGTTGTAGAGAAAAAAAAATACGATATAAAAATACTTACTCCAGTTTTATAAATGTGAGCAAAATGAGCTACGTACATAACATGGGCGGGGCGAGGAGAGGCGGGTAATGCGAATAATGATATTATTATTGATTAGCAAATGATATAGATCGTGTGTTCTATAGAATCTTATGACTGTTGTAGGTTCTTCTTATCATCATAGTTCCCCAGTTGTGTATTTTGAACAAGGTGCAATTAAGGTCGAGGACATGGGAACATAGCAACTGCATTTGCAGCAAGAAAAGAGCCTCATATAAAGTGTTGAACGAAGAACCATTTGAACTAACAAGTAACGAGATTCCACTGATTGAAGTAGCCAACAAATAACACAAAGCAAAGAATGGCAAGAAACAACAACTCGTCAATCCAGGGCCCATGTGCGCATTCCTATGTATATGATTAGCGTGACCGGAGCGCGTTGGCATATAACTGGGATGGGTAATGCGCGTGGCTGCTTGTCGCTTTAGCCCATGCTTTCCACATCGAAACGTGAAGATAAAACCCTAGAAGGGAGAATAAAATCAATGGTTCGCCTGGCTAGGCCGCCTCCTTAGAGGAAGGGCGTCGCCTTAATGGGGGTGAGTATTTATAGAGACAGGGGCACCGAGGTCGCATTAATCGTTGCACGCTTGTTCCAGGAATCACAAACGACGTCACACAGAGCTAGTTTCAGAGTCGACTGAGTTTTCGATAAAATTTAGCCATAATGCATAAATCGAAGTAGACGTCGACTTCTCATCGCCCAGAAAGGAATACAGAATATGTGACGTCTCCACGAGGGAGAACGCAGGTAAGAAAGACACATAAGAAACCGCAATTTCCGGTACGGAATTACCAGTCATGGTAGTTTACTGTGCACCTACAAGTAATAGTACCGGAAAATAGTTCAACTCCCAGCTATACCTTTTATAATAATCATCTTCAAAATCAATTTATTTAACACTATTGCTTTTCATTCGATGGCCTTATTGGAAATCAAAATATAAAGTTAAATGAATTAGAGTTGAGCCGATAATATAACTGTAATAAATATATTATATGTATAAATAGGATTTGGGTCGGAAGTGGAAAAAATGTCGATGGACGTGACGGGGGTTGAACCAGCGATATACGGTAGAGTTTTGAACTCTTCAGTAACGCTAACCAGTTCAGCCAGTCATTCAGTTCTGACACTTCCTCACGTATGTAGTCCAGTTCTATCGAACAGGTTATGCATATCATATCCCTAACAGCGGATCTACCACCCTCACCCTCAAGTAAGCTAGAAAACAGGAGCGAAATACAAATAAATAAATATTGAGCTACAGTATTGCTGTGCTGCCGTGTGATGTTAATTAAATGAATTGTGTTGATGTGAACAAAAGCCTATTATATCAACCAGATCTCCAGGTTGTTAATATTTTGCCACATGGAGCAGATTAAACAAGGTGAACAAATTTGGCAGAGAAAAAAGCAATATATTTATTTGAATTCAATTGTAACTCCGATGTTATTAGCAAAGCAAGATAATAACGGGATTAATCCACTCCAGGGTCGACACTCGATAGGTTTTGCATATTGGAATTATACAAGGTTGAATGTGGCTTCCCGTGGGGTTGGGTCAATCTGTGCAGAACAAGGTTAAGGGGGGGGGGGGGGGGGGGGGGCAAGCAAGGTCACTCGGTCCCGGAGTTTAAGAAGTCCAGAGAGAAGGTTTGCACCGGAATTTCATTAACGATGCCCCAAGCAGATGGATTAGCGAGACATTCCCAGCGCTAAAACCCCTAGAACAAACGGAACCACGGCGGTACTCGAATATACGTCGAAGCTATAATAGGGGAAATGTTATTTGAGACAGGAAATGACTGCGTGATAAACAGCTAGTTCGTAGGAATTACCCGAATGGATACGCATACCACTGTAACTACTAACCACGCTTAGTTTCCGCCCTTACATATAGAATACGTAACAATCGAGTGACGTTAAGTATGTTTCCGAATTTGTCCGCTCAATTTCGCTGGTTTAATTGGCGACGTTCGTTGTTAATATATCTTTATTCTGAGATTTTGAGGTGATCATAATGTATCAATGCAGCATGAATGTAGTCCAAGGCCAGTACAGACATTATATGGTTTCACAATCTTCATCCATTCTGGCAGTAGATACACTGCAGTAGGAGTACAGTACTGCTACTAGTATCGGTACGTATGTTAGTTGTTGTTCCATGAGACTCAATGCGACTCCACGTATAGTAAACAGGCCGTCTCACGCTACAATTGGGACAGTTCAGGTATCGCGGGTCAGTTAGTCGCTGTGCTCGCTATAACTAAATCGAATCTCGACAATCACAATCACTTCCACTGACAAAGTTCATTTGGATTTTGGGTGTGATAATATATTGGTCACCCAACACTATAACACGCTACAGATTCACTTATTCAAACATTTGGTAAGGCTTTTACTATTCAAAGCATGACAGATGACAAGTAAGTAAAAATATAACAATTCCCAGGCAAAGATGATTGATGTGGTCACATTCAGGCTCCGCTCTTTAGAACATAATTAGGAATATGAAACTATGGGTTGAACTGATTCCGGCCTGAGTAATCCTAACAATAGTAACGCCATAGGTGACAGGTATTATCTACCTACCCGCGACTGAACCCTAGATCACACAATATACCAGTCAGAGGGAGAGAGAAAGATCCCGCAATACTTACTAACGCGGCCAAACCTCGGAAATGAAACTGATTAGTACGAGGCTGCCTCCTCAGATTTGCTTCCAACTCCAACCCAACGCGCTGCTAGTGGCAGTTACTTCGTGGAATTATTACCGGGCCATTAAAGCGATTACGGCGCAAGATAAACGCGATTAAAGTGAGATGGGCCGGGTGAGTTGGGAGCGCGCTAATATAAACGTACGTGAGCGCGCATACAGTATCGTAAGACAAGTCATTGACATTGTTCAGAAAAAAAGATACTTAAAACTGGAAAATTTTGGATCTTGCCAATCTGAATCATTTGCCGTCAGTTGGGCAGACAGGAAAGGTGCGGGGGGGGGGGGGGGGGGGGTGAGGGGTCAGCGTGCCAGTGGACGCAATTGACTTGGAAATTTATTACAAACTGAAAGTTAAAACTTAAATAATATTTATCTACTCTATACAGTATTTTCTAGAACTGCGGGAATATTCTTATTACGTTAGGGCACTCAGCACTATTGTATCACAGCACTCAGTTTATGATTTCACTCTGAATAACCAAATTTAATACATAATAAATGTCAAATAGACAATTGACCAACCATAGGATATTTTTGTGCATGGCTCGCACCAGTTAAGTATGCATTGGGCCATTGATTAATATATAATTCCAGATAATTAAAATTAATTCGAGTAAAGAAATTAACTAAAAATTTTACTAAATATACGTTTGACGATATACATGGATCGTCCAATTCATGGTCCTTACAATACTTCGCCTACAATACCAGATTAATTATAAATTGACTCTTTCAATGAAAAGATCTTGAAAAACAATACTTTAAAAACGTCGAAATATAAGATCTTATCTAAAAATGTCAATACGAATATCGCCGTAAATCGACAACTACTCATGCTCTTCACTCCGTTGTTAAAATCTTACAAAAATATCTTTACCAAATCTATAAATAAGCCTGTACTCTCTATATAGGTTTAAGTAAAGAATTTGATGATATCACTCAATCCTACTTAACAAATTGAATGCGTATATGGTAACCGTGGTATCCTCTTAAACTAATAACTTAACTTCCTAAACTGTAGAACACAATTTGTATCAATAAATAATATCTGCTCGTCACTATTACCTCTAACCTGTGTGATATGCCCCAAGGAAGTAAACATAATTTATTAGGTAAATTTGAAGTCAATTTAATTTAATATAAAATAAGTGAGAATTTGAGAAATTTTTTAAAAAGTTTTGGGCTTTATTCACATTTACTATGCGCCAGCCGGTTTAGGTCCTGCCCGTCTATCTGCCTTCCCTGGTACTGACGGCACTGCCAACTACAAGATAGAAGTATAGGTCTGTCTGTGTAGTACCGGTACAGCACAGCGTGTTGCGTACCGATTACCGATCTGTTGTTGTTACATCTGCGTACTGTTATTGCAATATATATATATATATAATCTATACTAATTCGTGTAATTGGTCAATATAGTCAACCCGCTTCACTCACCACATTGTTCCTTACGCTATTGCTCCACTTCTGGCGTGGTGTCACCATGTGCGTCGTTTCCCACTCCTCACCATCTACTACAACAACAGATCCATCCACTCAGCCCTCCTTACGTTACAGACTTACGCTACCTACTTACCGGTATCATGGCGTTTAATGGCTCACTGAAGCCCCCCAAGCTGGCTCCACTCAATAAATCTGAGACGATCAACTCCTTTGAGGTTTGGCGCCACAACATAACTTATTCGCTTGCGCTCCAACCTCAATTTGCGCAGTTTACGGTCCTGGGCACAACCTGGTTGCGCCACACCCGCGCTATACCCTTCCTCGGTTTTGCCGACGACCCGGACACTGTGGCCCCAGCCGAGCGCCGTACTGCCCTTCAAAAACCACGGCTCTAGAACTTATGCTCGGTCAGATCGCCAATTACGCCCCCGTTATCGCGCGTAACTCGATCATTCGAGACTCCACTTCCTTGCCCTCCATATGGCAGGCCATACGCCTGCATTACGGCTTCCAAGCGACTGAAGCTCATTTCCTCTCCTTCTCCGACATCTCTCTCCTTCACGAGGAGCGCCCCAAAGACCTCTTCCAGCGTTTATCGGCTTTCGTGGACGATAATTTACTCCGACGGAACAGTGGAATTTCCCACCACGGGATTCTCCCCGATGACGACGAGGAGCTGTCCCCCTCTCTCGAGAACTTCGTTGTACTCATATGGCTCCGCCTTATCCACCCGGACCTCCCTCGATTAGTTCAACAACGGTATGGCATGGAGCTCCAGTCCCGTACGCTGGCCAGTATCAAACCCGAGATCTCCCAGGCTCTGTCTTCTCTTCTCGATGAGCTCCACACTGCCGCGGAAGTGCATACCTTCCGTGCCCAGACGCGTAGGACCCCACCTACATCCTCAGGTCTCGGTCCGAGTTCCACTGGCCGCGGACTTTCCCGTTCCATTTGCCGGTGTCCCCTCTGCTCCCAGACTAAACGCACTCCCACCAACCACTTTCTCAGTGCATGCCCATTCCTTCCCCCTGCTGACAAGCGCTTTATCTCACGTGCCCATCTCGTCTACGTCGATGGCGACAATGACAATGACGCTTTCTATGAACAACCGGATAACGATAACGACTCCGTCGCCAGTCCACCTCCCGATCCGACGGTTAATATCATCGCTGTACGCCCGAGTCCCACCTTTACAGCGCGTTATAAAGGTAAACCCATCCCGGTTCTCATCGATTGCGGCGCTGAATCCGACCTCATTTCACATGATGCCGCACTCCGACTCGGCGTTCCGATCTCGAGTGGCTCCCGCCAGATCCTGATTGGGGCCAACGGTTCCCCTGTTTCTAGTGTAGTTGGGGAGAGTTCCTTCTCCCTCACCCATAACGACCTCCAGTTTAGCTTCCGTGGGCTCGTTGTTGACATCCTCAACGTTCCACTACTCGCTGGCGTTCCGTTCCTATCCACCAATGATATTGGTATCCGTCCTGCCCAGTCGCTGATTACCTTCGCGGATGGCAGTTCCATCCTGTACCCCCTGGCAGGTTATCCCCGATCCGCTATCCGTCGGACGATGACCCAGATTCTGCGCGCCCCCATACGATCGTCCATTCTTCTCCCTGGCAACGCTCTCACATTACAACTTCCAGCCCATCTCTCTGATTCCGACTCTCTCCTTGTGACACCCCATGTGATTAACCAACGGTCGCACGTAACTCCCCCCAAGCCTTGGTTCCCCCCTATGCAGCTCCAACCCGCAGCCAGTTCCATTACCATTCCAAACTCTGCTCCCTACCCCATCTTCATTCAACGGAACTCCCATGTCTGCTCCGCCCTACCCACTGCAGCTACCCCCATGAAGCAACTTGAACAGTCTTTACCCTGTCCCGAAATCTGCTCTGCTTCCATTGTCTCCCATGACCCTCCACCTATAAAGGCAGTCCAGATCGACCCATAGGGCATCCTCTCTTACCGTGAGCATGTTGCCTTCCACGATCTACTCGAGGAGTTTTCTGACGTCTTTGATCCCACGTACCCCGGGATACAATGGGTCTGCCGGCCCATTCGAAGCTGTCGTCAACGTGACCCCTACATTGCCACCTCAATGTAAGGGTCGTGTACCGCAATACTCCCGTGATCTACTCGTTGAACTACAGGAGAAGTTTGACTCTCTCGAGCGTCTTGGCATCTTCATTCACCCAGAACTAGCCGGTGTCACCATAGAGTACTTGAACCCAAGCTTCCTTGTCACTAAACCCAATGGAGGAACTCGGCTCATTATGGCATTCACAGAGATCGCCCCGTATTGTAAGCCCCAACCCGCACTCCTTCCAGATGTCGAATCCTCCATTCGAGCCCTGGGTCGGTTCAAGTTCCTCGTTAAGGCAGACCTCACGAGCGCCTTTTATCAGATCCCACTCCATCGCAACTCCATTAACACTTATCCACACCATTTCGTGGTGTCCGTGTCTACCGCTGCTGTGCCATGGGCATGCCCGGCAGCAAAACGGCTCTCAAAGAGTTGATGTCTCGCGTCCTCGGCGATCTTCTTGTCCAGGGATCCGTCATCAAACTCGCCGATGATATCTACTGCGGTGGCGATACCATCCCCGAACTCCTCCTCAATTTTGCAGCCCTCATCCGCGCCCTACACCTTGCCGGATTGCGCTTGTCCCCAAAGAAAACCATCATTTGCCCCCAGTCTACCACCATCCTTGGTTGGGTATGGTCTAGCGGTTCCTTATCTGCTTCCCAACATATCACAGCCGCCTTATCCCACTGTCCTACACCATCCACCGTCCGCGACCTACGGTCGTTCCTCGGTTCCTACAAGGTTCTCTCCCTCGTACTCCACCGGTGTTCTGCCCTTATCTCTCCGCTCGAGGCCCTCCTTACCCCCAAGGCCGGCGATCCTGTCGCTTGGACTCCCGATCTCGAGTCTACATTTCGACGATCCCAAGCTGCCCTACAATCCTGCAGGTCAGTAACGATCCCTCGTCCGTCGATGGTCTAGGTGCAGTCCTCTACGCGAAACGTTCCAAGGAATTACTCCTCGCCGGGTTTTATTCCTGCAAGCTCAAGGCCCACCAACATACATGGCTTCCTTGTGAGTTGGAAGCACTCGCTATAGCGGCCGCCATTCAACATTTCCTCCCATATCTTATCGCCTCTTCACGCCAACCACACGTTCTCACGGACAGTAAACCCTGTGTTGAAGCATTCAAAAAGTTGTCCTGCGGCGCATATTCGACTAGCCCACGTTTATCGATGTTCCTCGTCAGCGCCAGCCAGTCCCGTGTCACAGTATCCCACATCAAGGGTTCTACCAACCTCCCTGCAGACTTCCAAAGCCGCAACGTTCCGCCGTGCTCTCTACAGTCATGCCAGGTGTGCGTGTTTGTCGCCTCCGCTATGGAGTCGCCTATTGTCCGTCTCGTTGCAAAGTCAAACACCCCCCCTTCCTTACGACACGACAACCATTCCCCAATGTCCCCCATTAACACTGTCACTACCCCCCTCCCGAATTGCTTTATTGCTTCTGATAGCCCAAATCCCCGCCCCCTTTATGCTAGTCGTTCTGCGTGGCTCGCCACACAACGCGAGTGCCCCGACCTAATCCGTGTCGCCGAAAACCTCGCATCCGGCACCCGTCCCTCCAGACGCGATACACATAGCCATGGTGTCAAGCGTTACCTGGGTATATGTTCTCTGTTATCCTCTGGCCTTGTCGTAGTCCACCGACAGCGTCCCTTCACGTCTCCCTATGACATCATCATCGTTCCCCGCTCTGCTCTTATTGGCTTACTAACCTGACTACACATCGAGCTCCAACACCCTTCGCGTTCCCAGCTGCGCACCACCTTTTCCCGATATTTCTACGCCCTGGACCTCGACCGCGCTCTCAATGAGATTACCGTGCAATATCACCAGTGCGTCGCCCTCTCAACTGCCCCCAAGCGTACCGTACCCCCGTCATCCATTGATCCGCCCCCATCGTCGGCCTATCATTCGCTGCCGACGTCCTGCGCCACCATTCCCAACGTATCCTCCTGTTACGGGAAACGGTATCGTTGTACTCAAATGCCGTTATACTTCCGGATGAACAGAGCGATACCCTACGTGATGCCTTAATCACTCTTGCCTTTGGCATGTGCCCCCTTAGTGGCCCCCCGGCTATCATCCGCACCGACCCAGCCCCAGGGTTCCAGCCCTCGCCAACGACCCAATCCTCCTATCCTACCACCTCCTCCTTGAGATCGGATCCCGCAAGAATGTCAACAAAAACCCAGTCGCCGAACACGCTATCGGCGAACTACTCACCGAGCTCCTCCGACTCCGTCCCACTATCGGCCCATTCTCATCCACATCTCTCGCAATCGCTGTTGCAAACCTTAACTCTCGTCTACGCTCCCCTGGCCTATCCGCCCGCGAGATTTTATTCCAGCGGGACCAATACACGGGCGAACAGATTCCCCTCGTCGATACCGAGCTCATAGCCTCCCAACATGAGCGACGCCTGGCCAACCACACCTCCAGCGCCCGCTCTAAGACCCCCCACCCTATGGTACTCCCAGGATTTACCTCCCTCAAGGTGGGTGACCTCGTCCATTTATATGCCGATTCCCCCCGTGCCGGCGCTCGCCCACGATATATCGTCAGCGCTATCGATGACACGTGGTGTTCCGTTCGTAAATTCGCGAGCAGCCAGCTCCGCACTCACGCATACCGCGTCCGCCAAGCCGATTGTTTCCTTGTACCTCGTCTCCAACCGCCATCCACGTCCTACACTGAGGATTCTGATTCCGAGGCTGATGAGTGTTCCACACTCCACGCTCATGCTACACCCGGCGTGGCACCCCCTGTGGCGTTCCAACCAGCCCTAGAGTCCACCCCACAGTTAGACCTGAGCATCCCTGAGCAGCCATTGCACATTGCTGCTCCATCTGACCCACCCAACACCTATCCTCGTAGAGAGCGCCACCCTCCGCAATACTACGGGTTTCCCTGACGCTCCTCCCACGTTCCCGGATAGTTGCACCTTGTCACATGACTCGCCCCAATGCAGCCTGTCTCCAGTTCCATTCACAGGTCTGAATTCGTTCTACTTACATACGTCCTACCCGACTTATGATGGACTCCCAATTCTAAACTAGCTTTCGCCCTACCATTAGGTTTTTTCGTTGTACCCCACCATAGTTTTGGTCATGCTTTAGGTGTTATCATAAATTCAAATTTATATTGTCAGCGCAATCATTTTTGAGTGATTCTTTTACCGTGTAAAATGTACTACTGATTCAGTTGACCTTAATAACCCCTGTAGCTCAGTTGGCAGAGCGCCCGAACCGCAACCTGTCGGTCTCGAGTTCGATCCTTAGGAATGCCAACTGTTATCTTTGTACTAAAGTTTTTGTTAGCAATCTCATAACACCCTATCTATCTTAGTTGTGCGCTTACATATTATTTACGCTAGTTTAATTGTTTCGTTCGTATTTTTGAGTTTGTTTTCATTTGTTAAGTACGAGTCCTTTCCTAATTACGTAATATTCTTTACGAACCGATATTTTGTGTTGTGTACCGAACAGGGGAAATACCCAGAGGTAAAAAGACGAAAGAAATTGCGCCAGCCGGTTCAGGCCCTGCCCGTCTATCTGCCTTCCCTGGTACTGACGGCACTGCCAACTACAAGATAGAAGTATAGGTCCGTCTGTGTAGTACCGGTACAGCACAGCGTGTTGCGTACTGATTACTGATCTGTTGTTGTTACATCTGCGTACTGTTATTGCAATATATATATCCCTATACTAATTCGTGTAATTGGTCAATATAGTCAACCCGCTTCACTCACCACATTGTACCTTAGGCTATTGCTCCACTTCTGGCGATGCGAATTCAGATGAAGGATATAAAATACTAAA
The DNA here is from genome assembly GCA_032718475.1 of Nemertoderma westbladi. Classification (NCBI taxonomy): domain Eukaryota; kingdom Metazoa; phylum Xenacoelomorpha; order Nemertodermatida; family Nemertodermatidae; genus Nemertoderma; species Nemertoderma westbladi. Next base: position 86,967 of record JAUCBJ010008487.1, on the reverse strand, counting down.
CGATGAGATTTGTTTCAATAAATTAGTGAAATATACGATGGTGAGAATCGGCCAATACCTTTTGTACCATTCTTCATTACCTTTTTTATCAGTTTCATAGTTTCATTACCTTTTTTATAATTTTTACTTTAATTTCTTTTTTTATACCGGTACCGGTCGGGTGCGTATCAAGGCCTAACCTACTGTCTGACTGCTGGACTGTGGAAGTCATTCATTACCTTTTTTATCATTTTTTCTTCATTTCTTTTTCTTTTGTAAACCATTTCTTGTACATATCGTCCCACCGCCATACTGTAGTTCTAATATACTCTGGTGATATACTGTATATTTGCCTGGTGGCTTTTGACTTTGGTGATGGTGGTACTTTAGGCCGACTTGGATTCGATTACCATAGACCAGTACTGCTTTACTATTGTGTACTGTGAGTGTAACAATATCATGTAACTGTTTTATTTAACCTAATATACACTACTACTGTACTACTGCTGTACCGTTTTATATCTGTATTTGCTTTCCTTGTTTCTTATAACAAAGGACTGTATGCCCGGATTGTGCCCTAGTTCTTGTGTGGTGGCTGCACAGGAAAACGAATCTCTCCTCAGTTGGCGTTCGAATTCACATAGCACACACATATCCGGCAATAAACAGCGAAGTTTAATTTATTAATCAAGCAAACTTACCAATGAGTACAGTCAGTCCTGCAGTCAGTGTTCTAAATTCACATATCACACACATAGGCTTCTCTCCCTTGCCTAGGCTACCAGCCTACTGTACCAGTATCCGATTAAACGTTTAATTTACTCATCCACTTCCAATGATATATGTAGTAGAGTGTGGTACCGTACATAATGTCACTAAAATTTCCAAAACAATGGAATCTTACAGAATCAGAATCGATTTCATCTTTTAACAATTGGAAACAGAACTTATTACTCCAAATTTCAACTTCTGATGAATGGACTCTGTATATGTATGTTTATATATGTATCCTGGTGAAGGGTCTTTTTATCTGTCTCAGGCCATGCCTGGGGGCTGTACAGTTGTGTATATTCTACCGGTACCTACACTGCACACTGAGTTGCTTTATTTTACTGTCTGACCAGTATTGCAGTACTACCTCATTACAGTATTAGCTAGTTGACATTATACTGATGAGTGACTGCCATTATATCAGTTCTTACACTTCTCGTAATCACTGTTCCCCTCTGTACGGATAGACTATATGGCGCAGTGCGAGGCAATAACCTGTTAAACGATTAATTAATCAGGTGAATAACACCAAGTTGCCAAGGACCCGGGTACTAGGGTCCTACGAATATTCGGTAAACATGGATATAAAACAATTAACAAAAACTCGAGATGGCCATATCCTCAACGTCAAGAAACCCTTGAATAAAGCAATTGATTTTGCGAACCAGTTTCTCACTGCCGACACTGCTAGTCGAGGAGAACCAGTCCACGTTCAATACCAATTCGATTGTGCTGAAAAATCGTTACAGAAAGCATGCGATATTAACGACATAATTTTAAGTGCGGCAGAGTCCAGCACCCGCGATGCCTACGACTTCGACCAAGTCGAAGAAATGTTCGGTCTTGCTTTAGAATCTTTATCTAAGTGCAGATCCGCAGATTCACCGGCAGATCAAAACGCCGGAATGGCAAGACACCCAGAACAAAACCCACTACCACGTTATACCCCAACTAAACCCCCCAAGTTGGATAGCGACATTGATTATACCTCATTCGTAAAGTGGGAATTCTATTGGGCGACCTATGCCCATGCACAACGGATTGAGGAGTTCCCACATAGACAACAACTTGCAATGTGGTTTGAACTGTGTACCCCAGCATTCCTAGATATCGTCAGACACAATATTGGAATATATATTGATACTAATCTGAGCCTAGATGAAATTATAACAACAGTTCGTACTTATTTACAAAGTCAGAGAAACCCATATGTTGACTGGAGAAAATTACTTACATTTAAACAACCTTCTGGAATGAATATGGCATCTCTACGTGTAAAACTACATGAACTAGGCGATATTTGCAATGTTAGAAATGTAACAGAAGACATCCTGATGCGCGCTGTACTTGTTTGCTGCCTCAATAATGAAGAAACTGTAGAGAAACTATTTGAACGAGAACCAGCAAATTATGAAGAAGCGTGGAAGTTTTTATTTACCCGTGAAGCAAATATTAATGGTGCAAAATCGGTTATAAATCAACCATCATATGTAGATATGGCTGCCATAAAGAAAACCCCATACAAACAATCCAAATTTACATCCCATATACCCCCAAACACCCCGAGAACGCAGTACAATGACCACAAAAATCAATCATGCAGTAACTGTGGTCGTTACGGACATAATACTAACAGTGAAAAATGTCGCGGCCGTGGAATTACATGCAATAACTGTAACCGAAAAGGTCATTTTTCTAATCATTGTAGAAAAACTAAAAATGTATTTGCAGTCAAAGACGAAGAAGATGAAGAGGATGGAATAATTATGGATGATATGGTGGATCAGGAATCCAATATTGAATATGAAAATACCATATCAGTCATGATAGCGACAAATACTGTTCAGTCTTCAAATAAAGTGATAACAACATTAATTTTTGGGGAAAATAAATTTAAATTCAATGCTGTTGCTGATACTGGAGCTGGAGCTACCCTGATGGGTGCGGATGATTTCCTTTCAACATTTGGAACTAATGTACACCTACGGCCTTCGAATTTGAAACTTCTGCATGTAGCTGGACAAGAACTTGTTCAATTGGGTAAATTCAATGCTAAAATTGAAGTAAATGAGCGTAATACCATCACAACAGTTTATGTGTGCAAACATATCAATGGTGTCTTCCTCTCATTAGAAACCTATAAAGAACTAGAAATTATACACTGTAACTTTCCGCACCCAGTCTATAAATTAAAACCAAATCCCAAAACAAAACAACAGGAAGTTAAGAATTTCAAAATCAACAATATTGAAACGCCAGACCCACAACCCATGCCAATAAAAGAGGGACAGGACCAAATTTGGTCTGTGAAAGACAAAACAAATTTTATAACTTCACTTAATAAGTTAACAAACACTGAAGCAATACAAATTATTGACTCAGAACTCCGTCACATCTATGCAGAGGTATCTAAAGACGAACATTCACTTCGACCATTATGTGGTGACACCGTCGGAGAACCAATGAAAATTCACCTTATTAAAGATGCCATACCTAGTGCCATCACTGTAGCGCATAATGTACCAATACAGAGGCGTGCTAAAATTGAAAAAATCTTGGACTACATGGAGAAAATGGGAGTCATTGTCCCAGTGGGTGATATCCCAACAGCCTGGTGCCACCCAGTAGTAATAACAGGGAAACCAGATGGAGATATTAGACTAACTCTAGACCTCAATAGTTTAAACCGCCAAGTCAAACGTACTATACATGGCATCCCAACACCAGAAGGAGCAATCAAAATGTTTAAACCTGAACATAATTATTTCGCCAAGCTCGACCTTGTTAAAGGCTACTGGCAACTTCCCCTCGATGAAGAAAGCTCATGGTATACAGTTTTTATAACTCACCGTGGCAAATACCGATTTATACGAACTCCAATGGGATTTACCTCAAGCGGTGACTCATTCGCATATAGAACTGATCATGCATTGAGTGGAATAAAAAACTTGACAAAGGTCATGGATGATATTGGTTTAGCGGCTTGTACAATTCCCGAGCTTATTAATACAGTGAGTGAAGTGCTGGAAAGATGTTCTTCTTACGGAATGACAATAAATCCAAAGAAGTCTATAATGGCTGCAACATCAATATAATATGTAGGCTTCCACATTTCAAAAGGAAATATTTCTGCTGATCCAAAGAAAGTAAAGGCAATTAAAGACTTCCCAACACCAACATCCCGCACCGAACTTCGCAGCTTTTTAGGACTTGCGAACCAATTAGCTGGTTTCACCCCAAGTCTTACAACTGTAACTACACAATTACGCCCATTACTTACAACCAAAAACGTATTTCGATGGCTTCCTGAACATGATACATCATTCACCAATATCAAAAATATATTATTGTCAACACATGTCCTTGGAATGTTCAATCAAGGAGCCCCTTTAAAACTTGTCACTGATGCCAGCCGTCTCAATGGTCTAAGGTTTGCATTATTACAACAACGTGACAATGGATCTTATGCACTACTTCAATGTGGTTCAAGATATTTACAAACAGCAGAAACTCGTTATTCAGTCACAGAACTTGAAATGCTGGCCATAGCTTGGTCCATAAATCGCTGTAAATATTTCCTGAAAGGAGCCCCAAACTTTATTGTAGAAACGGACCACAGGCCCCTCATCGGAATATTTCAGAAATCATTGACTGATATTGAAAACACACGACTTCTCAACTGGAGAGAGAAACTATCTGATTATTCCTTTCAGGTTCAATGGATATCCGGCAAGGACCATTTGATTGCTGACGCACTATCACGTGCCCCTGTAGACCCACCAAGTGATGATGATTTGCTAGAAGCCAACACCTTCTCCCAATGTTGCACAATAGCAGCCATTGGTGCTTTGACAAAACAAAACAACCCAAACAACAACCCTAAGGTAAATCGCATCACCACAGATGGTTTAAATATATTGCAGTACCGACTATCAAAGGATAAAGATTATTTGGCATTATTGAATGCATTAAGCACTAACAACTTTTCGGAATTCGGCATCCCAATAATATTGAGATCAGATGGAGCAGCTAACTTTACATCATTCGAAATGAAAGAATTCACACGATCTTGGGGAATTACTTGGATACCCAGCTCACCCTATTACCCGCAATCGAATGGTGCCGCTGAATCAGCTGTGAAACGACTCAAACATCTAGTGGAAAAGTTTGACGGCCATACAGAGAAAGAGGAATTTATCAAAGCATTATTAACATTACGAGCACAACCAATGATATCGGCTGAGACTGCTCCAACTACACTCATGTTTGGTCGGCCAATCAGAATCTTATTACCTGTTCATCCAAATGCTTTAACACCAATCACTGACCAACAGCGTACAAAAGCATCAATCAAGAAGAAAGAATTGATGAATCAACAAAAAACAAATTATGATAGACGCACATAATCTTTGACACCACTGCCCTTACACTCGATTGTAGCCATATATTCACCAATCACAAAAATATGGGATTCTAATGGTATTATTGAAAGAGTACTACCTAATCGACGTTACCGAGTTGCAACCACGAAAACCAAATCATTATACCGCAATAGATGTCACCTTAGAATAATAACATCAGAAGCCTCAGGAAGGAGCGAAGAAATTCTACAACTATACAACACTATTAAAAACTCTCTAAGCCCTATAACAAGGAACACCCCTCGCTTCGTTGATTATGAACAAAACTTGAACTAATCATAAACCCAGCAAGTTATTAGATAAATGTAACTCATACTTCCTTACATTTGGTGGCGGTAAAGGAGATGTATATGTATGTTTATATATGTATCCTGGTGAAGGGTCTTTTTATCTGTCTCAGGCCATGCCTGGGGGCTGTACAGTTGTGTATATTCTACCAGTACCTACACTGCACACTGAGTTGCTTTATTTTACTGTCTGACCAGTATTGCAGTACTACCTCATTACAGTATTAGCTAGTTGACATTATACTGATGAGTGACTGCCATTATATCAGTTCTTACACTTCTCATAATCACTGTTCCCCTCTGTACGGATAGACTATAGACTCCACAAACTGATGATCCGCTCCGCGGGTTTACTGATGACGATGCAGCTGCTAATCCACGTCGTACTGCTGCAATGAAAGTTATTCTTCTTGAACGCAGGCTGGGTTTAATCACAGCGCATGCTCCTAGTACTATCCGTCCAGCCCTTCAAGAAGACAGTTTATCTTTGCAGTGGATTTGGCAGCGGATCCATTTACATTATGGATTCCAGCGTTCTGATTCCAATTTCCTAAACCTTTCAGCGATGAAGCGCAAAGATGGTGAGCGTTACGAAACTTTTTTCAGCGAATCCATGCTCACATTCATGATAACCTTTTGTGTAGGGCATCAGGTTTATTATTTAATGGCATTATCGTGGCACAGGATGAGCGTATGTCTCCTACACTAGAGAGCTTTGCTGTAGAACTATAATTTATATTAAAAATTAAAAATGGTCACATTATGTTCGAAGTATAGGTAAGGTATCCATGAGAGTTACAGCCAAACTATGTCCGGAAATATAATCGCAACATATGAAGGACAAATAGTGGCTGCATGGACACTTTCTGGCAGCTGTAAATACGTGGACAATTTTGGCTGAGCTCCAGCCAAAAAGTGTGCAGTGTTCCTGAACATGGTCTGAACATTCCTGCAAATGGCCTCCTTTTCGTGTAGATAGTGCTGAGGTGATAAAAAGGGCCCAACCAGCTATGTCTGGTTGGCCACAGTTTCGTGCGAGGCTCCTGGCCACTGCAACCACATACGAAGATGCGCGACATAAGGTGAAACAGGGCACAGTTTCTTCAGATATAAATTCTACAGCACCATCTGGAATTGGAACTGGTCCCGATTCTCCTGAATTATATGCTGATGGACATGATAGTGATCGAATTCGAATAGGAGTGAACCCAAAGAAACGCAAGAAAAGGAAGAAATAATCACTGGCTGTCTGAATCAGAGTCTGAGTTGGAGGTTTCGCAGACAAATACCGGGCAGTTAAAGCAGCGTAAAATGACCCAGCGGACGCAGGGGCAGGCAGTGATGGTGTCAATGCCAATCAGGACTCTCAGGTCATTATTCCCCCAGCCTTATCTGTTAACCCTCTCAGTCAACTTCTCCCGGGAACATAGTATCAAGAGTCACAAATGCCCCTGCTGTCTCAACTTCAACCCCTGGATTTCGCAATGCAGCTGATGAAAGTGAAAATGATACTGTCCCTTTCCTCAACATTACAAAATACCACAGGTATATATACTTGGCAATCTTCGTATATTAAACCGTGCTGTATCTGAGTTGGATCGGAAGATTTCCTTACTCAATTCGAATGGTGTTGATGGTGTGGCTGTGAGAAGGTCTGAACCGGATATGCCTGAAGGAATACCTCTTATCTGTTGGACACCGTTGATGATTTGAAAGCACTGGATTTATCTCTAACTGATAATGAATTGAAACGACAGTTAGTCGATGTTCTTGGTTTTACTGGTGGGGATGATTATAAGGCTGCCAAGCGCAACGTTTTATCAAGAATTTTGACGAACAAGGTTGCCAATATGATAAATTATATTGGTACTCGTGGCAAGGATGGATTTGTCAAGTTTACAAACTTGACAATTATAGTTCACCAACTACTACTACTACTAGGATCGGCATGCTGCATTGCATTTTTAAGAATGCTGTGCCGGCTTGTCGACAAAATTGCACCGCCACAACTTCCTATCACCCATGACATTTGCTAGATCATCCGCATCTTCAAGGCCAGTGTCCTTTAAGATGCGTCTCAAGAAAGTCATGGGTTGTCCACCATGCTTATTCGCTCCATGAGGCTGCCAAAGTACAAGATTATGCACTGGCTGGTCCTCACGGCGAAAGCAATGTCCTGCAAAGCGGAGGCGATTTTCTTCTAGTGTCAAGCTTGGGGGAACCAATGAGACACCTCCAATGTTATATAGTGTCTGGTTGGAGATGTGTGCATTGAACTTGACACAATGAACCCGGCGTAGCATTCTTGTGAATGTGCCATCCAGAGATTTGGTGTCCTCAGCAGTTAGAGCCCAGCATGGACTCCCATAGAGGAGTACTGGAACTACTGCTGCTCTAAATAATCGGACCTTAAGTTTCTGATTAATTCTCGGGGACTTCCAAATCCTGGAAAGCCTATTCAAGGCTGCCCATGCCTTTCCCTTACGTAATGGAAGGTCCTCCCCTGACTTCCGGATCCATGATCCCAGGTAACAGAAGTCATCCACATGCTCAAGCATACCATCTTTTGAGCTTATGCTCATCAGATCAGAGACTTGCTGAGGACTTTCAAAGTTAACTGTCAAAATTTTGGTCTTTCTGGAGTTAATAAAAAGACCAACACTAGAAGCAGCATGTTCTAATGAGCTGAGGAGCCGTTGGGCTCCCTCTAGTGATTGTGAGAGTACTCCTAAGTCATCAGCAAAGTCTAGATCAGTTAGGTACTTGGCAGGATTTCCTCGACTTCTAGAACCAGTAGGTGGAGTTATCATCACCCCATCATCATTATGATGATCTAAGGACATGCGTAGAACATAGTCAACAACAATTATGAACAAGAATGGTGCAAGTGTGTCTCCCTGGAGGACGCCCCATAACACTTCAAATGGTTCTGTGTCACCGTCAACAGTAGACACAAATGCTGTCGAACCATCATATAGTGATCTGATTGCTGCAATAATTTCATCAGGAATCCCATATAATGAAAGTATGCTGAACATACGTGAGCGAGAGACTGAATCAAAGGCCTTGAATAATTCAACAAAGATAACAGCCAGATGCCTGTCTTTCTTTTTTGATAACTCTTCAATTATCCTTCTAAGTGCCAAAATTGGCTCCATGGTCCCACGAAATTTACGGAACCCATTCTGATTTCCACGGAGCAGTCTCTCAATGGGATCTCTGATGCGATTTAATAGAATTCTATTGTATAGCTTTGCAGCAATTGAGATCAATGAGATTCCCCGAAAAGAACCATAGAGTGTTAGGTTGCCCTTCTTGGGAACTGGCACCAACTTATTTGTTTTCATTTCTTGTGGGACTCTTGTTGTACGGTACATGTCTACTATGATGGGATAGATGAGCTTTAAACACTCAGGTATTTTAAAGACCTCAGGGGGAACAAGTTCACCAAAGCGTTTGACAAATCAAAAATACAGTGGATGCTACTGATGACCAAATAAAAAAAGCCTATTATATCATTGTTGAAGTTCGCAAGGGTGTCGAGGAACAAAGGCAACAATGGACAAGGAGCGAAGCCTGGTACGGAGGATTCGGTCTAATCTCTATGGGTAGCCTATATAAATAATAAATAACAACGCAATGTGTTTGTCAATATTTACATATTTTCTGATAATTTTATTTTATATTGAAAATATATATTTAAGTGGCTAAAAATGTCGGAATTTCTTAGATCATTTCAATCCAAAATAATTGTTGGGATCATTTCGCTTGTAAAGGGAAAGAGTTATCACAAACAACATAAATATTAACATTTTTTGCCACCATTTACGTAATTATACATATTATATTTGTTGGAAGTCATTTTAACAACTGTAAGCGCTTTTTTAATTTCATTGCAACAGGCTGTATTTGTAAGTATTTTAAGGAGACCTATATAAATATTAATGCAAATATGCCAGATTACATTGGCACTTATTTTCTTTACAGTAAAAATGAACTTGTTTGTCAAACTTGTTCTAGTGTTTAAATAGGATCCCAAAAAATCCCAAAAAAATCCCAAAAAAAGAAAAGCGAATTCCAGCAAATAAAATATTATTTTGTTACCGGTAACTGTATAGCTATCCGCTTTTTATTAATTAGGATATGGCGCCCGTTGCCATTGAAAATACCTAGCCAGTAGTGTTATAATATTGTGGTGTAAAAAAACGGTGCTATATCTATGTTAGAGTCCCATATACTCCAAAAATTATTTGTTAAGTGCAAATATTATGTATAATTTTATATATGGTTGACCCATAACTGGCATTTTCTGGTATTTATATTAATTAATTGCTTTGATTTTAGGTGTAAGCGTAAGTACTTTGTAAACATAGGCCTGTCTACCTGTCGTTAGGCCACCAGTATTGTATTGGTTCTGTGGTTTGGAAGCAGTGGAATTGTGCACTGGAAGGCACCCAACCACCCAGGTAGTGGTATGGTGGTAATTTAAATAAATCTAATAAATCAACAACTAAAGCCCGGTTTCCATGATTTAACATAGCTACAGTACTATAGCTATAGTACTATATACTAATACTAATATATACTATAGCTAAATTGCAAGTAACGCTAACTGTATATTGTATGCTGTATGAATTGGCGGTAAATTCAAATCTGTTTTAACATTGAATACATGAATAGAGTAAGACTAATGTAATTCATTGACTCATAATAAATTATTTCTTATCGGTTTAACTCACTCAGCCGTTATTGTTGTTGTTTTATCTATTCTGGGCCTTCGAGCATCATGTGAACAACTAAGCTGACTGGTTAACTAGTCTGGGCTTCGAGCAGCACGCGAACAACTAATCTGACTGGTTGACTGCTAAACTGGCTACTACAGTAAGAAGTTCACAGTATGAAGTCTACTGCTCTAGCTCCTTCTATCTTCTATCTACTTGAAATCTAGGGTAAACTGGGGTAAAGTGAACTACTTTTGCAGTTTTCTGACAATTTCAACACTTTTATAGGACAATTTCAATATGAATATGAGCATAGTTAGTGAACTACCATCAAAACCCTTCATAAACTGTAGTATAGTTCACATTTACTCTTCACGATTATTCCTGGGGTAAAGTGAACTATAGTAATTGTTTTAAAAAAGAGATAACCAACACAAAACCAATAGTTTCCAGTGGATAACAGACTATTGATTTATGTGTTGGCTATCTTCCTCTGTAAAGACAAGCAGACAAGGTACCGGTTCATGTATTATCTAATAAGCAGAAAGCAGTACATACTTAGATCTGTAGATAGCTAGACAAGTAGGTTCTTACATATGTTACACCTGAAGATATAGCTGAAGTACCATACATTTACAATATTATAGAGATCAATAAGGCTTAATCATATAATTATAACTATTGCACATTTTTATCTACAAACTAATAACACACCTGAATTGGTGATGTTTTATGAATACTGTGTATCAAGCACACTACTAGTACTACTACTAGGATCGGCATGCTGCATTGCAGCTGCATTTTTAAGAATGCTGTGCCGGCTTGTCAACAAAATTGCACCGCCACAACTCCCTATCACCCATGACATTTGCTAGATCATCCGCATCTTTAAGGCCAGTGTCCTTTAAGATGCGTCTCAAGAAAGTCATGGGCTGTCCACCATGCTTATTCACTCCATGAGGCTGCCAAAGTACAAGATTATGCACTGGCTGGTCCTCACGGCGAAAGCAATGTCCTGCAAAGCGGAGGCGATTTTGTTCTAGTGTCAAGCTTGGGGGAACCAATGAGACACCTCCAATGTTATATAGTGTCTGGTTGGAGATGTGTGCATTGTACTTGACACAATGAACCCGGCGTAGCATTCTTGTGAATGTGCCATCCAGAGATTTGGTGTCCTCAGCAGTTAGAGCCCAGCATGGACTCCCGTAGAGGAGTACTGGAACTACTGCTGCTCTAAATAATCGGACCTTAAGTTTCCGATTAATTCTCGGTGACTTCCAAATCCTGGAAAGCCTATTCAAGGCTGCCCATGCCTTTCCCTTACGTATTCGTACAGTATTCCACTACTGTTAAGAGTCAAATTCTCTGTATCAAGCACAAAAAACTAGGTATTCCACTTATGGAGTTGAGGCAATTTCTATAGCCTCAACAATGAGTTGAGTTGTTTTACTCAGTTGTTTTACTGACAACAGTAAGAAGGTTGGTCATTGCCATAGAATTCAGGAGGCACACAGTCTCCACAGTACCATTCATCGCAACGCTCACACATTACCCAATCAGGATGGTTTTCATCCCTATCATCCCAACAAGCATGGCAGTCAGCACAGGTGTTGGCTGACACAGATTGGGGAGCAGGATTCTTATGATTCATGTTTGAACTTGTACTTGTTGTAAGAGAACTCTTTCCTCCTGCTTGCTTACTGCGTGGCTTCTTTGTTTTCGCAATCTCCTCTGACTGGATCCAATCAATGGCAGCATCTTCTGTTATACATTCACCGCCATATCGGCGCTTCACAACATGCTTTGGTCACTGGGTATCACGGACAACAGAATGTGTTTCACGCAGCTGGGAGTAGGCCCTATACAGCCTCCCTTATTGATTTGTGCAATGACATTGGTTCATCGGTGTTGCATTTGGGTCCATCTGAGGGGAGCTGGGAACTGGCACCAAATATCGTTGGTGCAATAACCAGGGAAGCTGTTAATGTAGATCCAGTGATCCCTGCCTCTGCTGACAATTCAGATTCTTCTACTACTTCACTTCTTCTACTTTCATGGCTCCTTTGTTATCTTTACTCTTGGGCTTCTCTGCCCATGACCTAATCCTCTCACATCCTCTCCCTTTCCATCTTGTCTTCTTACTCGACCTCCCCCTTGTCGGTATGCCTCTCAACCGGACCGGCGTCTCTTCCGGACACTCCTCTGAACACTCCTCCGGACACTCCTCCGGACTATTGTCCTCCTGACACTCCACCAGACACTCCTCTGGTTTGTCCTCTGGACATCTCGCCGTCCACTCCTCTCCATCTCCATACCGATACTTGCTGGGACCCTTGTTCCAACCCAGTGTCTCTAAATCTTCTGCATCCAAGCCATTCTCCTCCGCCCACTCTCTTGGTGTTGCTTCCACTTCTAGCAGTCTCCCCTTATTGCCCGTCTCTGGTTTCTCTTCTACCCCTTCAACAGTCCCTGGCACCATGCACCCTGAACTCTCAGACACATGGAATGGTATATTGGTTTTGATTGGGCCGGTTAGCGTCCACCCGAATGGTGGTAAAATCGCCACCGGGTCACACTGCCTGTCTTTGCCGAAGACCGTTTGCATTCTCTCGTGGGCCGTCAGGCAGTCCATTCCTACTATAATGGATACCTTCCTAACGTCCACCTCTGGGATTGAGAAGTCGATACTGTCCAGGAATTTATATTGTTCGACCTCGATGTTGGTTGGCCGCCTGGCGTTGATATTTATCGACTCTATCACCTGGACGGGGTCGATGGTCGCCCCGTAGTCGCGCCGGTGCTATTGCTGCTATCGCGCACCGTCCGGTCCTCATCTCCAGGACCTCATCTTTGCTGGAGATGGTTGTTACCGCCATTCTACTTGGCCTCGTTCTCAATCCTCCACTGTCGATCAGCATTAGTGTGGTCACTGATCGATTGCCTTCCCCGATTACTCGCACCGGTACCACCCCGAAGTAGTACCGTTCCTCTTTTCTTTGCCCCTACGGTGCTCGTTGCCATCGTCTGACCTTTACTTTGACCGAACTTAATTGGTGTTTCTTTGCATAGATTGGCTCTATGTCCACTCATTACACATCGCGAGCAGATTTCATTTCTTCTCGCGTATTCTACCTGATTTTCCCTGGGTAGCGCTTGCCAGTACCTGCAGTTCATGGTCTGATGAAGTGCATTTGTATGTAGTTGGCATTTGCTCTTTGGGTTGTAGCCGTCCTTATAAAGTGCGTTGCATATCGCACTTATGCTTATACCAAAGTCCCTACTATTCTTATTGTTTGGGTTCGGCCTACTGGGCGTGCTGGGGTTATGTTTATTTGTGTTGTTATTTTTGATGTGGTCCATGATGTGCTCCATGATGTGGTCTTACCCCGGGCTACTTGTGGACTGGCAGTCCGCTGCGTTGCCGCGTACGGCAGTGACTGTCTGAGCTTTGGCAATGCGTTCGACGCGTTGTGCTCTGGTTTCGGCCTGTGGTAATTGGTCTTTGGTCCCTTTCCCAGGCTATCCTCGCTGTAGACTGGGTCCGTTATTAGTTCAGCTTCATAGTTTAAGAAGCTCGACATCTCTTCTAAACCCAGTTCCGCACCCTTCCTATCTCGAGTGGAGAAAGCGATTTTCCTCCACATATTGCGCAGCCAGATCGGTAGTGCCTGCGCAATTGTAGTGATGTTGTTAGACGCGTTGAGTTCGTATGGCGGGTCCAGCGTCTTTACAACGATTAGCGCCTTCTCGACTTTGTTAGCGAATGTCTTTATGCTAACGGGGTTATCCTGTATGCCACCCGATGTTATACCTCTCAGGGTCTGCCGGATGATCTTGGCCGGGTGCCCGTACTCCCTGTCTAATGCCCGCCATGCTGTCGTGAAGCCACCCTCGATGCCCTGGTATTGCCTCACGATGTCGTATGCTGGGCCCCCTGTATATACTTGCAGATACTTTAGGCACTCCGCCTGCGTCAAATTCTTTGTTAATATTTCATTACTATACATCGCCGAAACTGTAGGTATTCTTCCGGCCTACTTCCATCGAATTTAAACGGTTCCATGGGTGGTAACTCGATCCTGGTCTTTAAGGCATTGATTAATTTAGCCTTTCCCATCGCTTGCGCTTCCAATGGGTTCGATGGATGCTGTATAGGTTCTCCCGTTGGGTGCGGTCCGTTCGTCCTATCTCCTGCTTTCCTTTGCGTTGGATATATCATCGGGGGTAGCGATCATTGATGATCAATGAGATCATTAATGCAATCAGATCAGTATATGACGGTTCCACGACCTTTGTATCCACTACTATTTGAGGTTCTCTGGGGTGTCCTTCAAGGAGACACATTAGCCCCGTTCCTCTTCATTATTGCGGTGGACTATGTGCTGCGGACATCACTCGATCTTCATGAAGCTGATGGGGTGGAAATATCTCCACCATCAGGTAGCCATAGACGTGGTTCCCCAGCAGAACATCTAACCGACCTTGACTTTGCAGATGACCTTGGTTTACTGTCAGAGACATTAGAAGGAGCACAGAAGCTGCTATCTAGCTTAGAGGAGGCTGCATCTAGTGTTGGCCTCTTTGTGAATAGCACAAAGACCAAAATTCTGACAGTAAACATGGATTCAGATCAGCAGAAAATTGATTGGGATAACATTCAATCGCTGGATGGACTGGTAAGTCATGTGAACGACTTCTGCTACCTTGGATCATGGGTTCGGAGGTCTGATGAAGATCTCCGAATTCGCAAAGGGAAAGCCTGGTCCGCCATCCACAAGCTATCCAGGATCTGGAAGAGCTCTGACATCTCATGCTCTTTAAAGGTACGCCTTTTCCGTGCAGCAGTGGAGCCTGTGCTGCTCTATGGCAGCCCATGCTGGGCTCTAACTGCTGAAAACACCAGGTCCTTGGATGGCACATACACCAGGATGCTTCACCGGGTGCACAACATAGCATATGATGCACACATAAGCAATGAGGTGTTATATAAATATGGTAACATCTCATTGCCAAGACCTAGCATCACCCTGCAGAAACACCGTCTAATGCTTGCTGGGCACTGTTTCCGCAGGCAGGATCAACCTGTACACAACCTTGTGCTGTGGCAGCCTGCTGGCGAGAATAGACGTGGTGGACAGCCAATGACTTTCCTCAAATGCCTGCTCAAGGACACAGGACTTGAGAACAGGAATGAATTAGGAAATTGTATGGCTGACCGCAAGATCTGGAGGCGCTATGTTTCTGGGGTCGCTGGCACTGCACCCTAGTGCAAGCCGATCATCATCATCAGCGGCCCCCTCCATATTTCGATATCGCACGATCTATTCTCGTCCAAGGGGTTCGATTTCTTGTTCCTATTGGGGTATATTGTTGATATTGTGATGGGGGAATGTCACCCTGCCCCCCCCCCCCCCCCCCCACCGGTATGTTTGGTACTGGTTTGATGTTAATATATTGGGGCCCATGCACCTATCCGCAATAATTCTCCCCTCCCCTGGATATATATGTTATGTCCTTGCATGCTGTAGTCATACTGCTGTGCTGGTACCGGTATAGGCCTATCCACTTCTGGCCTACCTGCCGGTATGTACTCCGCGACTTCCGGGTTTAATCCAGTCGTTCGCGCTATCCTATCGCCTACATTATCTCTCCCAGCATGGCCTATGGTATGTGCAGTAAGGCCTACAGTATGTCCTGCAGTCTGTATGTGTCGCTCGGGATCAAAGTTTAACCTTCTCGAATAATCCTCCCCGCGGCTACCGTATTCTCGATCGGTAGGTATATCCCGTCGGGAAGTTTCTCTTCGACCCCCTCTACTGCTCTCGTCCTCGTACCGGTACATCCCGTACCCCTCTCTCGACGCGTAATACGCCTCGTCAGGTCGTGTCTCCCGGGACGACGGCAATCTCCCGGAGCTCGACCCCACTGACTCTCCGTCTCCATCTCTACTACCGACGGCTCGCTGTCCGTCCTCGCTCTCCTGTCGTTCACGACGACACTTCTTCTACTCTCTTCCCTTCTTCTCTCTGTAGTGCAGTATCCCCGGTCATGAGATCTCTCGTCGACCTCCCGGTTAAACTCCACTGTTCTTCTTCCCTCTTCTGATTGGGCTCGACGTCTCATCGCTCGCCCTCTCGCGACGTCAACCTGTCTCTCTCTGCTCGATCGCACGCCGCTGGGGATACTTGTAATCCCCCTACTATTCTCCATCGCCGGGTGCTGCGGTTCACCTAATTCGCCCCGTGCATTATCCGCCGATGCCTGTGGGACACTCTTTGACCCCTTCTCTCGCCGCTAATCTCTCGTTGTGGGGCTCCTGTAGCCCCCCCCCCCCCCCCCCCCCACTCGCCACCTATTACTTCACTATCTCTCACTTCACTTCTACACCTCTCTCTAGTCGACACACTAACCCTACTGCGGCTGGGTCTATTCACCCCCGCCTCTCCCTCTACTACTGTGTGGCCTACCAGGCCCGCCACTTCCTGCCTACTAACTACGTGGCCTACCAGGCCCTCATTGGGTTGACTTAACCGCGCCACCTCCTGCCTACTAACTATGTGGCCTACCAGTCCCTCCTCGGGTTGACTCAACCCCGCCACTTCCTGCCTACTGACTACGTGGCCTACCAGGCCCTCCTCGGGTTGACTCAAACCCCGCCACTTCCTGCCTACTGACTAGGTGGCCTACCAGGCTCTCATCTGCCGGGCCGTCTGCGCCTGCCGCATTTATATTAATAGCACCATTACCAGTATTACCTGTTAAATCAATTAAATCCTCCAAATCAATTAAATTATTTTGCACGCCTAAATTAGAAACGGGATTATTTTGTTCGTTCGAAATAAGATTATTTGAATTATTTTGTGTAATTATATTATTTGAATTATTTTGTAAATTCAGATTTAGATTATTTGAATTAGGATTATTCGGATTATTTAAATTAGTACTATTATTTGAATTATTTGTATTTAAATTTAAATTACTACTATTAGGTAAAATATTTCCTGCAATAAAGGTTTGGTTAGAATTATCCAATATGGTACTATTAATATTAACGTCCTCTACTATATTATTATTATTACCCCCCCCCCCCCCCCCCCCGCCCGCACGGTCACACCAGTCCTGCGTCTGTCGTGCGGTCCCTCAAGTGGGGCATTAACAAACGTTTTCCTAACTCCCGGCTCCTCGTAAATACTCGAGCCAGCCTCGCTCTCTGACAGCCCCATCTGCGCCAGTTCCAGTCGGCGCTTCTGTTTGGCTTGATATTGAATAAGCCCCCTTAGGCGGGCATGCAAATCATACCGCACATGCTTCCCCTCTGCCTCTCTCTCCATATCCTCCCGCGCACTTTGATCGGCTAATTCCGCCTCTCTCGCAACCCTCTTGAGTGGTCTCGCCTCGCGCTCTCTTCGCTCACCTTCCGCCCTCGCCTCGCGCTCTTTACGTTCATTCCGCTCTCTCGCACGTTCACTCTGCTCTCTCACACGTTCACTCTGCTCTCTCGCACATTCGCTCTGCTCTCTCGCCTCACTCGCCACCTCGCGCTCTTCTTGCTCCTTCCTTTCTATCCTCCCTATTTCCTCGCATTCCTTAAAGCTTCTCGCAACCTTCTCGGCCCTCTCTCTGTTCTTTCTAACCAGTTATTTCTCCTTCTCTAATAACGCACTCCCTTCCTCTAACTGTCTCTCTAGTTCTCTCTGGTCTAGCACCACCAGATCGAGCTGGCACGCCAGATCTATTTCCCGCACCCGTCTTTCTTTTGCGGAGGATGTAGCAGACTTATCGGTCGCGACGGACTCTCGTCGCCTTCCCGTCCTATTAACTTTCCCCCGCCTCCCGGAATTTTCTCCGACCGATGAGACCGAATCCTCGGGGTTAACCTCGGATTCGCTCTCCTGCGGTCTCCTCCAACCCACTAATTTGATTCCCCGGGCATCGACTAAGTATGGCCCTATGTATAAAACGCTAGGTTCCATACCCCTACATTCCCACAGTTCAAACAGTTCGGTGGCAACCCCCCTCTCGCTCTCTCATCGGCTAGTTCTCCCTGCCCAAAGTGCACTAAGTAATCAAAATGTTTGTTCGACTCACCTAGCCGCTTCTCTAGCTTCACCTGGTCTATCTTGGCCCCTCCTTTGGCTTCTTGTAGCTGCTTCCGGGTCGCGGTGTAGGCTCATCGGAGCCGGTCGCTGACCCCGACGTCCTCGTCGCTGACGTCTCCTCTATCCCTCCGTGTCCGGCGTCGTACCGGCGGCCCCACCGTCGCTGTTCTGGTGGGCCATCCGTCGCCCTCGGCCTGTGGCTGGCCGGCGACATCGGCACGTCGACCGCCGCTGTGTGTCGACTCGTCTCTCTCCTCTCTCGACTCGTCCGCTCGTTGTAGATGGCCCCCCTCGGTTTGGATTGCCGGATCATCTGTAGTTGATTGATTTGGCATCGTGGGTCGGTACCGTCGCGTCGCAGCCTCGCGGATCGTTAGATCGCCGTCCGGGGTCCGCGGCGGTGTCGTCTCTCCTTCTCGACTAATGATTGGCTGACTGTCAGTTAGAGTTTGTTGGTCTTTTACTATCGTATCGGGCAGCTGCTGGATCTTATTACTGTGACGGGATCCACCGAGGATCCCGGTTTATCCGGTTATCTGATTTACGCGTTCCCCGCCGTGTGTGTATGAAAAGAGTTCTGGGTTGTTGAGAGTTATTCTGACTTTGTTGTAAACGATATGTATAAAATGTAGAATATAAGATAAAGTATAAGCACAATTGATAATGAGTGAATGTACCGGTAAAAGCTGAATTATGGACGACGGCAGTGAACGGTAATAAGAGTTCCCGTTCTGCCCTAACTAAAACTGACTAACCAAGTGAATGAATTGGCACAACAAATGGTAATATATATTGCACTGGTTGGCCGCATTACATTACTCAGTGGATGCCTTCCCCATTGGCTAATAACTCACTTCTCGCCCTCCCATCTCTCTGGGAATGTTTCCCCCTGCTGCTATCACTCTCTCCCTCCCGGAGGTATAACCTCTGACCCCCGCTGTGTGTTCCCTTTGGGGTTTGTCGCCCCTTTTATTGGGGTGACACGAGGTTGATTGGTAATCAACCTCGTGCTCCCAATATTGCTTAAAGTCTACTTTGTGTGGGCTGGTTAGCGGAATTGAATACGCTAACATAATAAGAAGAGAGATCACATTACTCATGTTATCGTTATGGGATCCGAGTTGCCGCATAGATTTTTTTCTTAAAGCAGAATCTAAAGCAGAACTTGAAGTGCACTATCATATCTTAGAAAAATACAGAATCTGGTTCCGAAACAGAGAGAATTTTCCCACTCTGGCCAATGGTATTAGTTAGGGCTCAACAGGGTTACAAACAATATGGAAACACTCCTACTGTAGTTGAGTGGCGCGCTGGTGGATCTAAGTACATGTAAGTATAATATATACTGTATTATAATGTATAGACCTCAAAATTTAATTAAATAGTATAATATAATGGTGTGATCATGGGTATATAAAGAACGATTATATTTGTATTACATAAATAGAGTAATTGGGGTGGATTTGTGTATGTGTTTTAAATATGCATTATGCATAAGGGTGGGTCGGTTTGGGTTTGAGGATTTATAACATAATTTTCTTAACTTATTTCATGGAATACCATTTCGCTGTCAATTTGCAATCTTAATATTATGTTAATTACTGAGGAGTATATGAATCTTAATGGAACAGAAACTGGATCAAAACTGGAATTGAAACTGGTGTTTTTATACCTACGAGGTTAGCAGCTTAGAAATAAGATAATAAGATAAAAGCATTGCGTTGTGGGATTATTTCACTGTTTTAAACGGGTGTTCACATAATGCTAACATTATTATTCACATTATGATTAAAATATTAATAAATAGCGTTTTCAACAATTCTTACTCTATTATATTATAAAACAAACCGCACCAATTTTGTTCAGATGTAATAAGTTATTGCATTTATAGAAATAACATTGTTTATATGGAAACTCTATGTAGGCCTATTACATGATAATACCATGCATTTAATAACATTAAAATCATAATGTTTTAGTATTATTGTACATCCCTGAAGGGACATCCCCTGAAAGAGGGCAGTGCAGTCATTGACCATGTGCACCTTTTTGAGTGTATCTGGATGTCGTTCATCGTGATGTGGAAGGTAGTACGTCTTGTCAGTAACAACTTCTGGGTTTATCATCCTCATGGAGTAACCCTTTTCAAAGTATGTCTGAAGTTGGGTGTTGTATTGCATATGGGCCTTCTCATCACGCAACAAACGCTGGCGTATAGACTTCAAACGTTTCAACGCAAGCGGATAGTTGTTGATAAGTTTCGGTTGTTTCAACATCCGCCTTATTGCAGGTAGACTTCGCCACCAACTTTCCCTGTTATTACCAGGATGAGGCACATAGTGCCCATTGGAATAGGGAGGCGATTAAGATATTTACAACAGCAATGTGGTTGCAAAATGAAACAGAAAGCACCATTGTAATATCCGAAGACAAGGCCCACGGCAAGGAAACAATCATCTGTTTCTTGGATACCATAATAGGGAAGATGATTAATAATATCCCAATGGTGACTAAAATCACCATCTGTTCGGATGGGCCTTATTGTCAGTTCAAGAACAGATATATAATAGCTGCCTCAATTCTTTGGCTAGAGAGGTGCCATAATATCAATATAAACTGGGAATTTTCTGTATCTGATCATGGTAAAGGGGCAGTGGACGGCATCAGCACCAATATTAAAAGTGGCGTATCACTGGCAATAAACCGTGTAGTGCAATAAGTCCACAACGCTGAAGAGTTCGCAAAGGTAGCAGCAATTGGTAACAATGCCAATGTGATAAAATGGTTCAACATCAATAATAATTTTACTGTGTTTCACCACTCTCCCGCAATGCCAGGAATATTTTCAGCGCACCATGTCAGTACCTTTCGGCCAGCAACCGGGATATGAAAGGAGGTCATTCTATTATATATAGAATATTCGGCGTCATCCTCCACAATGTGGTGGTTCGTTTGGTTTATTGGATATTGAGGGCGATACCACAAGTGAGGGGAATGTAGCGATGCTGGTATTGATAGCCAAACCACCATTAGGGAAATCGAAATGCCAGACGATCCTGCATATTCCGATAGAGTAACCATTGACCAGTCTGTTTACACCATTAAAGATGACGAGTGCGCATCAATGACTCTAATGACGCGGATGAGACATAATCAGTAGTTGCCATCCTCTATCTGACAAATTATTCAGCAGCGATGAGTACTCCAGCGAATGAATACAGTAAAATTTGAAAAACTATTAGTAACAATGTTAAATATGTAGCGTGGTACCATTGATATAAAATATGTGTTGATATTAATAATATAATACATTAATAAGAGATTCAACTCTATAACAATATTATTCTGAAATCCCAATGGTGCAAAGTTACTGTAACATAACTATAACGGCCACAGTCACTATACAACAATAATAACATTTGAGCTAATATAAATACAATGGAAGCATTATTATGATATACAACATTGCATAATGCATGTAAGCCAATCAGAAAGATGCACAGTACTGTGGAAATGTAGAAGGATAAACACTGGTTGAGTGATAAAGGCAAACAGGCCAATCAATAGAGAATGTGGGTTTGTATAAGGATAGAGCATGCGCACCCATATGATGTATGGATCAATCTAATGTATCTATACTATAAAAAGACAACATATAATAACCAGGAAAGAGCATGGGGTGAGTCAGGGTACAAAGCACCAGTATATAATTGTTTGCACATTTAAAAATAATTCATCTCTCAACTCCTGGGGTGGGGGCTGCTGGATGGGATACAGCCAGGTGTGGGGGGGGGGGGGGCGACTGGCATGACTGGTGGGGCAGCAGCAGCTGGGGCATTGTTGGACCTACTAGGATCGGCATGCTGCATTGCAGCTGCATTTTTAAGAATGCTGTGCCGGCTTATCGACAAAATTGCACCGCCACAACTCCCTATCACCCATGACATTTGCTAGATCATCCGCATCTTCAAGGCCAGTGTCCTTTAAGATGCGTCACAAGAAAGTCATGGGCTGTCCACCATGCTTATTCACTCCATGAGGCTGCCAAAGTACAAGATTATGCACTGGCTGGTCCTCACGGCGAAAGCAATGTCCTGCAAAGCGGAGGCGATTTTGTTCTAGTGTCAAGCTTGGGGGAACCAATGAGACACCTCCAATGTTATATAGTGTCTGGTTGGAGATGTGTGCATTGTACTTGACACAATGAACCCGGCGTACATGGCGCATTGGATTGCATCAAACATCCTGGCTGCCTGGGCAAGGACCAAGAAAGACAACCGAATCTCGACGTTAAACCTTATATGTATACCCATATTGTAATACGTAATCTTATTTTTAAATTGGTACTTTTTTTTGTTGCCTGGGGAAAAAGTTCAATTTTTTTTAGTTTAATTGATTATTTTTTATAATCGATTTATTTGCACTTATTGCATAATCCATTAAAGTTCGTGTTACTGGTAGCAGTATGTAGATAACATAATTATAAAATAAGCCATAGTTATTATATAATAAGTACTTTAATATTGTTTATCAATTGAATTATAATGCCAGTAGTTTCTTGCACAATAATATTAATTTGTCTTTCGTTTTAGCTTATTTAATTAATTGAAGAGTATATTGTTCTTTAGAACTATCATCCATATCAAATAATTCCTCAATTAGTTCTTCAATTTTCGTACGTATGTCCGAATTAGTCCAGTTTATAAGCCGGGATTGTATAAATTGTTCATCGCGGGTAATAGGGACAGAGTTGAATTTTGGAACACGGGCATAACATTCTCCTTTAGTTAGAAACGTTTTTAAAGTTTCCTTAAGGCGCCACCCGCCAATTTCCCCAATGTTGGTAAATTGTGAAGACAATTCACAACCCCCTATCCCTCTCGGTACGTCCATTGTCAGTTCTGGCATGCAGGGAGGAGATGACGCAACAACCGTTTGCCATTCCTTAAGGCAATCAGTCATATGCCTGACATAGGCAGCGTCACTATGTTCAGGCATTGTCCTGCTACCTCCCAATCCTAAACCCTTCAGTTCGCTTATGGTGTCCACAAGTCCGTACATCTCATCCCACTTATTAATATGCCGTGGGATGCCGTTAGGGAAATCAGTAAAAAATGATGGTGGCACCATCAGCTTTTATATTTTTAATATCTTTTAGAATGTCGGCTTCTCAAAATTCCTTTGTAGTTAAAAGTGGCTCGGGCATTGTAGTTAACGGCAGTATAAAATTTGCGTCATTAACATTAAAGTGTTCACAAAAATATAAATTAAATGCTTCAGCCTTTTCTGCTGATGTCACTGCAACTTTATTTTTGTAAATAATGGGTGGATTTTCGAACTGTACATGTTTACCCATCAAGCGCTTGCAATGAGCCCACCATTGTTTGCTTGTTAAAGATGTGGAGTAAAGTTTTTCAGATAGTTTAGAAAAATAATTAAGTTTGGCCAACCGACATTCTGAAATATATTTATTTCGGGCGTGTCGAAAATTTATCCAGACCTGCTGTGTTTGGATACTTACACAGTGCTTCTCTGTTTTGTGCAACCTGCACTCTAGGAATGACTGCAGAGAGTATTAATTGTCCATTAAAAAACTTAAAGAAGTACATGAAGTTCAGAATAAACGAGTAAGGCCACTTTAGAATAAAACCTGACTCATTGTGGGACCAATTTAACGCTTGTTTCGATGCTCACCAAGCCTTCCAAAAGTCGAGTATTTCTAACCTCATAAGTAAGAGAATTATACAACGTAGGATAGAGGACTATGAAAAGTTTGTAGATAGAGATCCACAGGAAACTATACGTATTATAACAGATAGTAATGTTAAGGACCAAGTTGAATTAGCAAAACAAAATTTACTACGCCAAAAACAAATAAATAGGACAGATTACCTTCTTGTTGTGAGCCCTTCTCTACGTCTTATTGTCTTGTTGTTGCTTGATGTGAGGTCACTCATGCCCCCCCCCCCCCCCCCCCCCGTTTGGTTCTAGAAGTACAAAGACCGATGGTTGTGAGCACTTTACAGCTTTCTGAGTTTCGTCGTGGGGGGCAACCTAAATTCTGTGGGGATGGTATACATGTTGTTGCTGTTGCTGACCATAAAACAGCAACACAACAACCTGCCCGTTTTGGCTTATCAGATGATCTCTATGTCGAAAAATTTTATTCTATATTGAAAATATTAGACCTAAAATCGTTCGAATGCAACCCAAATCTGTAGATATTGCTAATGATCTAAAATATGTCTTTCTAAATACAGTAGGTAAGCAATTCATTAGCCCTGGACAGGAATTAAAGAGACTTTACGACACATTCCCAGAAATTCCATACCACAATTGAACTTCCACGGCTTGTCGCAAGTTGTTAGAGACTGCAGCTATGGGTGTGTTTGATATCAAGGTTAGGAGTGTTGGGAAAATATCATTAGGCAAAATGTTGTACAAGAGAGTGTTTATAACAAAGTATTCCGACTTGTTTAATATAAGTTGATCGTATTGTAAGTGGATTGAAGTTAACGAGGCCCCTATGAATGATAATGTTTTTTGCCTTTTGTTGCCTTTTGCCTTTCGCGAGATTATGCAACATTCTATAATTTGGCTTATCATTGTATTTTTTTCGCTTTCTCTTGCATCTATAGTGTTTGTTTGGGTTTGGGTTTGTTTGTGTTCTCTGTTATTTGTAAAGTCTGTGTATTTATATGATGTAGCTGCCTAAACTGCGGTGCAATAATATAAGTAGGGGCTGATCATTGTGTTATAAAGAGTTGCTGCCACTTGTGGTGTAATGAAATGTATTATTCTATTGATAATGCCGATGTTGCGACTTATTTTATTGGGTAGGTACTCGTAATGGTATTTCCATGTAAGGTGTTCATCTATAAGAACTCCGAGAAACTTAATAACTGCATTTCTCTGGATAACAATGTTGTTGATCACAATATCCATTGGTTGGTTTAGTTTAAGTGGTTTGTTCGTGGTGCGAAATATAATTTTAATATAATAAATGCTAGTTTTTTTAATGTTTAATGATAGTCTATTTAATTGAAACCATTTAGTTAAATTAAGGAGGTCGTCGTTTGTTTCAGTGATAAGTTTCTCGAGGTCCTTCCCTGTTGTTAATAAGTTAGTATCATCTGCAAACAGAATACATTTTGCTAGTTTACACACACGTGTTAGTTAAGTCATTACAATAAATGATAAACAGTAGTGGACTAAGGAGTGTACCTTGAGGCAGTCAGCCCAATTGTAATTGTTTTTCGTTGTGATTTTCCTTTTCCTACTGTCACATATTGAATTCTGTCAGATTAGTAGTTTGTAATCCAGGCCAACGCAGTTTCAGCAATTCCGTAACATTGTAATTTTTCGAGTAAAATTCTGTGGTTCACAGTGTCAAACGCTTTCGATAATTCAATTAAGACACCTATTGCATATTCCCCCGAATCTAGAGCATTTGTAATATGGTCTTGTTGAGTTGATCTCTTATTTCTAAAGCAAAATTGTGCTGGAGAAAGTATGGCTTCTCTTATTAAGTAATCTGTGAGTTCTGTTTGAATGATTTTCTCAAGTATTTTGGAAAAATATGCTAATACGGATATTGGTCTGTAATTCTCAACAAGTGTCAGATTTATCAGTTTTAAATATTGGGGTGGTAATACGTGCAATTTTCATTTTATTGGGGAAATAACCACTACATAGAGACATGTTAACTATATAAGCAAGGGGCTCAGTGATAAGATATATTGTTGGTTGGATGGTTGATGAGGCTAGTTCGTCATAGCCAGGGCTTGTTCTCTTGTTTAGTTTATTTGCTGTTTGAATAATTTGAGATGGTGTGATAGTTGTGTTTCTTGTGATGTTTCTTTCTAAAAGTTTCTTTGTTGGTTCGGTTTTTGATAAATAAACTAGTGGTGAACCTTGAATCATGGGATTTTTTGTTCAAGTTTTGATCCAATTGTAAAATCTTATGGATTGTTAAGGCATTATTGTTAATCGATATCCCCATGGCTTTAATTTCTGCTTACATTCTCTGAAATATAATTGAGGTAACCTCATTTCCCTGGCATACAAATATGTATGTCTGTATCATATTGTAAAGATTAATAAATGAGAATAAGCCTATTTAGATCGTACAGGTTAATGTAATTATTGATGTGCTATGTTTACTGGTTTGCGTAATTACATACGTAATTTTATTCTTAAATTGGTATATTTTTGTTAATATAATAAATAGGCCTACTGGTAATATCTTGTTTTTGGTTATTCTGTACTTAAAGGTTTCTTGTGTTTTTAATTCGGTATAATTTAGAATCAAATTAAATTGTTTGTGTCGGTCATTGAATTCTGCAGTTTTATATACTTCCCTTTATGTCCCGTCTAGGAATCTCAGAATTTCGTTGTCTTGTACATGTAGGTAGGTATATACTGTATATTCCGATGTTGTTTAGGGTTTTATTTCCACTCAATCTGAGCCAGTAGGCTCAGTAAGCCATAAACTCAGTAGTCCTACCATAAATTTGAAACGAGTTTATTTTTTATGCTTGGGGCTGGTAAACTAACTTCCTTACAATAATTTGTCTGTAGACATCAGCCAATATTATTAATTTGTGTTATGTCCTATCTTTGCACAATTAAGCTGGTGACGTCATGGAATTTGGAAAATATATTAAGTTATATTATTATTATATTAAATTAAATATATTCCATTATTCCGTCATGTAAAAAAAAAAAACACTCCAGATTAACGATAATAGCGAAATGTTACTAAATGTTTATGGGACCCAGCACCAGGACGGGACCCAGCACCAGGACGGGACCCAGCACCAGCTCCTGCAGGGCCATTGAAAGGATGCCACATCACTCACCAGGAGTAGGTAGTACTATCTGGATCGTATCGGAATTTCGACCCGACCAACATGGTTATCATTGGTATCATTCTCATGGTTGCCAAGGTAGATAAAGCCATGAGCTTCGTCCGAGTCAGTCGCGGTACCAGGGATAGTGGTGGTGAGTTTTTGGGCCCTTCTTCGAAGACGAGTCGTCGGGAGCATGTGTACGATCGCGAAGTTGTGCTCAGTGATTTAGATAGTGAACAGTCATATATTACTTTTACTCGTGATCCGTCATCCTCAAGATCTCTATTCAAACACACAGAGATCACCCTCGGCTCAGTGGTACAAGTGGTGGAACCCCTGTTCCTCGGGGATTATTACCTCCACCACTCCTCTCTCTCCAATCCCATTGTGGTTAAACGTAGCCCTCTCCTGCCAGTGACCTTCAACCCACCAGTCTCTCCACTCCCTCCCACTGGACATATCATTGAAAGAAGAGACGGCCTACTACCAATACCATCTGGTCAGAGAGAAACTCCTCGTACTATTGCCACAAGTGCTTAGTCCCACTTGTGCTGTGGCGGCAGTCTCTGCAACCGTCGGACGAGATCCATTGGATCTGGTTGTTGTAGTGTTGAGAAGGACAATGTTGAGGGTTGGTTTATGGCTGCCGTCATAAGAACCCTGTCTCGGGACATTTTACCATTCGAGCAAGAACTTGCCTGCTCTTAAGTTGGCATGTCTCCAGTATAACGGCAACTCAGTTGAACGAGGAGTCTCTTCGGTTGAGATACCTCCCAAGGGACAATGTCCAGACCGAAGTTATTTCGGTTCAACCGCGATTTGTCATTGTCCCTTGGCACTAATCCCAAACAGTAAATTTATGTAACTTAACTCTGTTTACCTTTTTAATGCCGAAATTTTATTGTAATTTAAACTGGAGTAGCCATCTATTTTATTATTTTGTATTATTGATAGATAGGTCAAAAACTTTTTGGATTGCAATGTTTTAATGATAATATACAGTACTTATGCTCTATAATTATACCTTGTAGTACACAACTTATATGAACTACTTTATATATGCAAAAATTATGCAGGCCTTATATACAGTATTCACAATAAATGCAATATAAATGCTACTTATATGTCATTAATAACAGTATTATATTACCTATTAAATTATATTTTTGTTATTTTCGGGTTTTAGGACTATAATAAGGAAAAAACAACATGCATGTACACATTTATATTATTATATTATCAAATTAATTTATTTATATGACATTTATTAGAGGCGATTTATAATTTCATCATATTGCTGTGACACACCTACAATAAATTATTCTGACACATAGATTGCCTATTAATATAAATAAATATTGACAATTGTAATCAGGAGATATATAATTAAAGTATTAAAATTTCCATAGATTTTCTAATATATTATATTTATTATTGTTTTTTAGGGACAATGAGATCAGGTCGGGTTGGTTCTATTAATGCAATAATCAATCTGCCAACAATAGTAACCAAACACCAGCCACTGCATCTGGCAAGACCACCGGTTTTGTTGGGATACCCAATAACATCAATGATTTAATGAAGTCACCAGAACTTCAGGGGTTCTCCATGTACTTGCAGAGATTGGAAATCACAGGGGTATGTTGATGTTATATATTTATTTTTTATCTAACTATTAATTCGACAGGCACACAGACAATTATTGACAGCACAATAAGTGCTAACAAATTAGGAGAAACGAAATTGCGACAACTATGGAGAATCGGGAAGCCTGGAAGGATCTAATTTCCACTGTCCGAGTTCGCTCGACCTAGTAGTAGTAGTAATGGTGGTACTTGGGCGTGGCGGGACGTGGTCGGAGACTTATAAATATTAAAAAAATAATAATATAGATTATAGATATATGGAATATATAGATATAGATATATGTGGTTTAATTAACATTATTAGCAGATTGTGAGACCAAAAAGACGTAAATTGCAATCAACAAGTCCAATCCCACCTGAACGTCATAAACAACACAACTAACTAATCTTATATATTTTAAATTTTTAGACGACAATGAAGAAGGTTTGTAGCAGCACCATTTGTCGTGGCCTGCAGGGCGATCCAAGCTTATGTTCCTGCTATAGGCAATCCTTGCCAGCCGTGTGGGCGCTATCAACCGATGATAATTGACCGGAAATAACTGATGTAGAGGGTAAACGTATTCTACCCCATGAGTTTACCTCATAACTGTTCACGGGGATGTTTCTCTCGTAGGAACATCAGAAACTAAGTGATCTAAATGTTCGAATTTGATACAAATTTACAAATTGATATATTGTTCTCTAAGTTTGTCAGAATAAATCAAGGAAAACTGGAAATCAGGAAAATTTAGAGTGAAAGAACATATTTTATCAAATGCGCTAACATATAGATTCATTGCTAAGAGCTCGGGAAATCGAGAGAATGTCTGTGGCAGACTCCGATTGTGTTGGGTCTGACCAAGAACTGCAGCCGACTAGGTTTGATGGCCGCAAGCGAGTTGCATTGCAGGTGATTGACAGTGACTCAGAAGACCAGTCATAGTCTCTAGCCATTCGTGTTGGCAAGAAGGTTAAGAAGAAGTGAGTTATCACTAATTATTATTATTATCATTATGAAAATGGTATATATATATTATATACCGATAATTGTTATTTTTTGACGTTTTTATATTTTTGGTTTTTTAACATAACCTAACCTAACCTAATGGTGGGTACTGGGGTAGCTCAGTTGGTTGAGCGCGATCGAAAGAGGAGCCTTCTGGTCGCCTCCGGCTTCAGCCGACTGTTTGCTTGCTAACCAAGCCTGAGACAAACCTAACATTATCCTAGCGTAACCCTACACAAACTAATCTAACCAAACCAAACCCTATCACTAAATACTACAAAATATCAACTGTATTATAACATTTATATAGTCTTGCTTTGCCATCCTTCCCGCAACGCCACTCTCAAATTCGTATTTCGCCGACACCTGGTCAAATGGCTGTACACCTACCAAATGAACGTACCGAAATTAGTAATCTATACCCCTCACAAATATATTACTCCACCCGACAGCCTCAATCTGAACCGGTTCAGCTGCCATCAACAAACGTGGTGACACCGCCACCATTGGCTCCACCACCAGAATCTGGCTCTACTAGTGTCCACAGTGTGGTGTGTTTTCTAACCAGAAATATAAATTATACTGAAGTATATCAGTTACAGAGGTGATACAGAAATAACAGTATCAACGGAATGTTATGTGTGAACACTAGCCCTGAAGCCACACACAAAGGAAGGTTAGAGGTCAAACCACCTCGGAGGGGACACAGCTAGTAGAGGCTAGCAGCAGAGGGGAAACACTCCCAGAGAGTGAAAGGGCGACAAGTAGGGTATTAGCCAATAAGGGCAAAGGAGAACATCCATTAGGTAACAGGCCAAGGTAGCGTAGGAGTGAAGTAATATTGGTATATCAATCATATATTATCTTCTGCTACCGGTTTGTGATTCAGTTTAGTTAGTTACCCAGTTTCAGTGCAGACTGGTAATATTGTTTTACCATCATCAACATCGGCTGTATATCAATCTATTACCGGTATCAAGCAATATTGCCATCCGCCATTGTATTAACTGTGCTATTATTATTATATTACAACACCAAGGAACAACATTAACTCTGAACGCTTTTCTCCAATGCCTCGGCCAAGCTATCAGTGACACCATCCCAGCCTGCGGTGACGCGTACGAACAACCTACCCGGTCGGGATCTCTGATCCCATCACATACATCAAGATTGGTTTACATTGTTACTCAAATACTCTTAATGTATCTACAGTATAACTATAATAATACAGTAAAATAATATAACTAAAAACCTTACCATATTTTTTTATTTCTTCTTATAATAATGTCCAATGCCATAACTAGGCTTAGTATAGGCTTCCCTGTAAATATAAAAATAAATGTTTAATATTGACTTGCGCCACTTGCAGCAATGTATCAGATAATTTGCGGCGAGATGCGGCGATTTTATAAATTTAGAACCCCCTATCGATTTTAATTTTCGCCCTTACCCCTTTACGAATTGTCCTAGATTACATTTTGACTTCACCATACTGTTTTACCATGCGTACCGGTACCGGTAGATGTTGTCTAAGCCTTAGAACATGTAGGCTGTGTAGGGTAGAGTAGTTAGATAGTACTTAGTACCAGTCAGCCAGTACAGCATCTCTTAAATACTTACCACCATACCGGTACTTACTTTAAGAGCCGATGTTGCTAACAACAAGCATGGTCGGAAGACTATTTGCGTTATATTTTAATTAGCCTATAAATCAGAAATCTTAGGTAAAGACGTGTAAATATCTTTAAATCTAATAATAAATATATCTATAAATAAATCTAACTGTCTAAAGTTCATATATATAACTTATATATTAATTGTTGTTTTTATATTGTATTATTTTATTCTGATTAAGTGTATTTCTGTACTTGCACTACCAGACTACCGGCTGACTGAGTGACCGGTGCAGTTGCGGTAATTTATAGACCCCTATTCTTGTAGGACTAGGCCTATTCAATTCATGTCACATGTTATCTGTCAAGTCTGCAAGTTTGCAACTTGCAAGTATGGTAGCCTAGCACCTAGCCTAGTCTACTGTTAAACCTGATTAAGCATAGCATAGGCCTATTACACTATTAGGAAGCCTGGCGGCTGGCGGCCTACTGTATCATTGTATTTAATGTATTACTGTACTCCTTATTATTCCTATATTATATGTTATATCGGTACTGGTATAGGCCTATCTGAATTCTGTATATGGTATAGGCCCTATAAATAATATAGTCAGATAATAGGCCTGCCTATATCTGTATATAGCAGCCTCAGGTGACAGACCGAACGTAATCAGGATCGAATGTAACATAGTTTTTACAGATCGAACGAACCTCAATTATGTTACATTGGATCCTATAACTATGTTACATTCGATCTACAAATTCAAATTACTAAGCTCAAGCTCGAATGTAACATACATTTATTTCAGTTGTGTTTTGATTTCAGGAGTTAAAAGATGAAATGCTTCATTTATTTACAGGAAGAAACAGTTTGGTGTTGGTGAGTACAAAACAAAGACCCAATTAAGTAACATGCATAATCTTGTAACATGTGTTAACTTTCGTTTATTGTTTTGGTTTCCCCAACACGCCTCTGTAAACTGTAACCTGCTCCTTTAAATCTGTAAATGGCAATGTTAGGCCTATATTCGGGCTTAGTAATTTGTAGATCGAATGTAACATAGTGATAGGATCCAATGTAACATAATTGAGGTTACATTCGATTCGTAAAAACTATGTTACATGCGATCCTGATTACGTTCGGTCATGTATCCAACAGCCTCGATGTAATTGCTGAATTGTGTAGGTAATACAAACATTTGATACTATTTATATGATTGCGTACTTTAAACATTTGATATGATATATAATATGATACTAATTATTATATATATAATAGTTGTGCTGCTGCTGCATCATCCGTACAACAACAACATGGGTGATGATGATTTAGTGAGCTCTATAAGCCTCAGTGATGGTGATAATAATTATACGGGAACTGATACTGATGTTAGCCTTAGTCCACAGCCAGATCCACCTGTGAAGAGACAGTGTTTTAATTTTGAGAAGTGGGCAGGTGTACCGGTAACAAAACGTACTCCAGATCCTGGGACAGTACCTAAATCTACTACTGATAGGCCTAACAAGGAAGATCAACAAGTCATATGTACAGAATGTTGTAATGAAGACAAAACTCACTATATTTCAAGTAGGCTAAGGGATTGTAATAGTCGACATAAAGGAAGTAAACTCCACACGTCTAAATCATACACGGCTATTCTTTACAATTCATCTGAAGGGAAGCTTTTGCTTGACAATAGGAAGAAACGTCTCGAATGCAAACGCAAACATGCGACCACTACCGGGAGGCCTACCACTGTTAATGTAGAGAGCCACACACCGTCTGTGCCGATGTCGTCATCTAAAACGGTTCGCCTATCCCTATCATCACAAACGACTCCACCGATGAGCCAGTCCTATCCCAATCCAGAGGTTCCCCTTTCCTCGACAATTTCAGATTTGTAAAGATAATATAAAAAATAAAGTATTGAGGGTCTTTAGCTGGATATATTATATTAGGTAGAGATACAATATAGTAAAAGTATTCGACCTACCGGTCTGCATCAGACTATGTACTGGCAACTAACAGGAAAAGGTGGGGTCTATATATATATATATAAGTTTTAAAGGGGAATACCTGATAGGTGAATCCCAGAAAGGTTAACGTGTATGTATGTACTGTATAACGTAAGGTAATTGTGATAGGGAAAATACACCGAGTTAGTTGTAAGCTGTCAATCTAAAGTACAAATATAGGGTTGCAGGTTGGGTTATAAGGTTGGGAGAAGTTGATAGGGAAATCCCAGGAGTGGTCATGTGTCTACATACTGAATGGTATAATTGGATTACCCTGATAACAATTGCATGTTATTTTAACGTTTATATCACATTTTTATTGAACATGGCAAACGTTTGAAAAAACGTTTGCGACACGTCCAGAAATAGGTAATTTTCATGTTATTTTGTCCAAGCGGGTGGCATGTAATAAACGTTTAGAAGTAAACGTGTAAATAGCATGAAACAAACGTTACCCAATCGCCGGTTCTTTATGACGTTTGAATTAAACGTGTGTCTAGCATGTGTAACTAACGTGAATCATGCGTCGGTTCTTTCGAAATTGCTTGGAAATATACGTTTTTTTAATGCAAAGAAAACGTTTGTTTTAAACGTTGTAAATCGTTATTCTCTACACTAATTTGGTCATCCATTGATTCGACCACCGGATTGTTCCCATGGTATGCAATTGTTCGAATTAAGAAGATAATTTATGTGTAAAACATGAATATTATTAAGCACAAGGTAGTAGTAGCCAGTACAGCACAACTTAACCACCTAAAAACTAGTGTTATTGTTCACAATAACAACAACACCTATTAAACAAATGAACTGCATTGCACAAACTTTAAGTAAAATTGTACTGTATATACAAAAATGAAACAAAATTCCATTTGAACTGTAATAATATAGACCAACCGCAGCCTTCTTTAACGCTATTTGGCCTGGGGGGGGGGGGGGTGGGTGGGTGAGGGTCATTTAAATTTTTTTGAAATTAATCTGTATCTTTGAAACAGATATGTTGTGAAAACCGAGATTCTGTGACTTTTCCTAAAATTTTATGGGCTATCCATCAGAGCACAAAGGAAATTATTATCCAATATTGAAATATAATAAATAGTTGCAAAAATTTCCCTGTTCACTTCAATGTTCCAAAATTGGAGACAAGGGGGGTAACTGGACGCAAATCTCATCTTGGCGAATTAATATCCCGCCTCAATGTTAAATTCTCAATTTAGGGAAAGGAGCAGGTTACAGTGGCACATTATTTTAACCAAAACAATAAACTAAGCACAATAGATTAGGTTACAGTTTTATTTTTGAGAGAAATCATCTGTTATTTGCGTCGAATTTCCCCTGGAGAGGGATGAATTTTTATTGCGTCCAGTTCCCCCCCCCCCCCCCCACCCACCCACCCCGGGGCAATACATTGTAAAATAGACAACAATTAACATTTACGATAAAACAAATTACAATTAAAACAACAATGTTGGGACGTCACGGGGAGTTTTCAGTTACATTGATCATTCAGTTTCAGCCGCATCGAAATCACTGAATCCGGAGTCCGTTCCGCCAAGGATCTGTTGATATCACTGAATCCGGAGTCCGTTCCACCAAGGATCCGTCGATATCACTGAATCCGGAGTCCGTTCCGCCAAGGATCCGTCGATATCACTGAATCCGGAGTCCGTTCCGCCAAGGATCCGTCGATATCACTGAATCCGGAGTCCGTTCCGTCAAGGATCCGTCGATATCACTGAATCCGGAGGTCCGTTCCGCCAAGGATCCGTCGATATCACTGAATCCGGAGTCCGTTCCGCCAAGGATCCGTCGATATCACTGAATCCGGAGTCCGTTCCGCCAAGGATCTGTCGATATCACTGAATCCGGAGTCCGTTCCACCAAGGATCCGTCGATATCACTGAATCCGGAGTCCGTTCCGCCAAGGATCCGTCGATATCACTGAATCCGGAGTCCGTTCCACCAAGGATCCGTCGATATCACTGAATCCGGAGTCCGTTCCACCAAGGATATCCGTCGCTAGCAAAGTGGAATAACTTTCCCGTATCTTGGATCTGGAAAATTAATTTATTTATGTGTTAAAAAAATATAAGGCTCGGACTACGATTATATTAGACTAAGACTTCATCATCTACAATAAATTATCTACTAGATGTAAACCTAAATAAAAATAAATGGGGAATTGTTGAGTGGCTGTCGCTGTGACATAGCGTTGGGTGGCCAGCGATGGGTGGCCAGCGTTGGGTGACTGTGACACAGCGTTGGGTGGCCAGCGTTGGGTGACTGTGACATAGCGTTGGGTGGCTGTGGCATAGCATTGAGTGGCTGTGGCATAGCGTTGATTAGCTGTGACATAGCGTTGGGTGGCTAGCGTTGATTGGCTGTGACATAGCGTTGAGTGGCTGTGACATAGCGTTGAGTAACTGTGACATTGCGTTGAGTGGCTGTGACATAGCTTTGAGTGGCTGTGACAAAGCATTGAGCGGCTGTGACATAGCATTGAGCGGCTGTGACAGCATTGAGCGGCTGTGACATAGCATTGAGCGGCTGTGACATAGCGTTGGGTGGTTGTGATGTGACATAGCGTTGGGTGGCTGTGGCATAGCGTTGAGGGCTGTGACATAGCATTGGGCGGCTGTGACATAGCGTTGGGTGGCTGTGGCATAGCATTGAGTGGCTATGACATAGCGTTGGGTGGCTGTGGCATAGCATTGCGTGGTTGTGACATAGCGTTGAGTGGCTGTGACATAGCGTTGAGTAACTGTGACATAGCGTTGAGTAACTGTGACATAGCGTTGAGTGGCTGTGACATGCTTTGAGTGGCTGTGACAAAGCATTGAGCGGATGTAACATAGCATTGAGCGGCTGTGACATAGCGTTGGGTGGTTGT
Source organism: Nemertoderma westbladi (assembly GCA_032718475.1). Classification (NCBI taxonomy): domain Eukaryota; kingdom Metazoa; phylum Xenacoelomorpha; order Nemertodermatida; family Nemertodermatidae; genus Nemertoderma; species Nemertoderma westbladi. Next base: position 50,684 of record JAUCBJ010008487.1, on the reverse strand, counting down.
GATGTGACATAGCGTTGGGTGGCTGTGACAATATGTTGAGTGGCTGAGACATAGCGTTGAGTGTCTGTGACATAGCTTTGAGTGGCTGTGACATAGCGTTGAGTGGCTGTGACATAGCGTTGGGTGGCTGTGGCATAGCATTGCGTGGTTGTGACATAGCGTTGAGTGGCTGTGACATGGCATTGAGCGCCTGTGAGATAGCGTTGAGTGGCTGTGGCTGTGACATAGCGTTGGGTGGCTGTGGCATAGCGTTGAGTGGGTATGGCATAGCATTGAGCAGCTGTGACATAGCATTGAGCGGCTGTGACATAGCATTGAGTGGTTGTGACATTGCATTGAGTGGCTGTGACATAGCATTGAGTGGCTGTAACATAGCTTTGAGTGGCTGTGACTTCTGTCTCGCCCAACTTCTGTCTCTGCTTCCAAAAGTATAAAAAAGCGTCTCGATATATAAAACATCGAGACTGGAAAATATTTCGAGAAAATATCGCCATGGGATTTATAGTGGTAGCTTGGTGAAAGGGTTTGGTTAGGTAAGTCTAGAGTTTAGTGTTGTCTTAGAATAGGGTTAGGTTGTAGATAGAGGGAGAGGCGGTATCACAACTCACCTCTGAGTATCAATGATCAACGTATTGTTAGTTGTCTGGGTAATCAGTGTGAGTATCGTATTGGAAACATGATTGGATTCATTGTCGCTCATATATTCCACCTAAAATGATAATAATATATATACATATAGCATTGGAGCAATTAGATCAACGTGCACAAGTCACCACAACCCATCACAGACTGTTTCACATTACCACTGCACTGGGGACTGGTTTATAAAGAGGAAATGAGTAAAAAATAAAGCAAACATTTACTAACCTACCATAGATAGCCAGAGTAAGGCATGTTTTATTTTAAATTACAGTTTAAGCATATGCACGATCTGACGATTTATAAACGGCCCAAAGTACCAAGTTGGCCTAACCTAACAGCAAGGCCTAGTACAGTAGTAGTAAGTAAAATAATAACCTCATCGCCAGAATCTGATGCGTATCTTTAGCTGGCTGCCTGGGACCGCATGCTGGCATGTGTAATTTACTTCCGACCGCCGGCGCTTTTTCCCTCTATTTGATCCAAATAGATTACAGGATTAGGATTTTAATCACTTGAATCACTGAAATAACGATGTGTAAGAAGCCTATTCAAGTTCAATACAAACCTGTTAAGTGAAGAACCTTCGCATTAAATGTGGGCCAACTTGACAGTTGACAGAAGATCTGGATTCGAAAATTCTTTCCAACGTACCGCTGTACCGGTAGTAGGCCGGCATTTCGAGGAGGCCATAATATTTTTCCAGTCAGCCAGTCTGCCAGTGCAGCCCTTGCCGCTTGCCTGTTGTTTCGACCAACCAGCGCCAGGAAGACAGAGCCCAATCTAAACTGTCGTCGTCATCGAATTACTGGCACTGCACTGCCTGACTGCATTACATACAGACATATTACTGTATTCTGGTATTACAATACAATTAGGCTAGGCTGCTAGGCCTATATAATGTACATAAATAATATATAATGTATATGACATATATTACAGTATTATGTATTATATATGTTATGTAGGCCTATATAACATGTATTATATATGTTATGTAGGCCTATATAACATATAATGTATAATATAAAAAGATTTATCAGTTTATATGACAGTCAGGCAGTATGAAGCTTAATTAAAAATAACTTAAACAGTTAATATAGGTGATAGGCATACGGCAGTAAACAAACATATGGCAGTATCAGAGTATGGTCAACCCTATTGCAGCACTTAAACCAGTAAACAGCTGGCCTACACACTGCCTACCTGCAGCACTACTGTCAAGCTCTCAGAATGTGGCTGAGTGGGTGCTGGTAGGCTGGGGCAGGCAGTGGAGTGTCTACTGACTGACTGATGTACTGCAGTACTGCATGCACTGCTGCATGATTTATAGGCCTATAAACGAATTTGGCGGTAAATTTTAGGCGGTTTATTCAAACAGCCTTAAGACATATTGGCAATGATGTGCAGGACGTTTGTTCAACACGACAAAGTAGCATTTAACAAACAGCTGGAATAAACATGTATGATTTATGTTACACAATAACGTGTAAAACAAATGTTAAATAATTACATGATAAAACATGTTACATTTAGGTATCATAAAAACGTGATCAACAAATGTTTGATTATAACATGATTGGATATTATGTTATTTAGATGTTAAAATAACATGTTGATTAAAACAAGTTTAGAAAAAAAACATGTCAACATGATTCAAGCATATTAACAAACGTTTGGTATAATAGCGTGTAGCGTGTCTGGTTAGCAGGGTAGGTAGGTTACATAGGATTATGAGGTATCTACTTAAAGCGCATGGTTAGGTAGAATGCAACATAATGATAGCTGTAATTTTTACAGAGTAAGAAATCACAAGAAACAGAAAAACCAAGACAAAAACAAAAAGGAAGGTAGTGGAAAAGCACATAAAAACCCCGGAAATTCGCTATAGAGGGCACTGTAGTTGTGTAAGATATAGAATATAGGGTGTATTATATAAAAACGTTGGGTTTAGATTGCTGGTCTTGCTACGTTAAGTGGGGGGTTGTATGTATAGATTAGGTTAGCTTCCGTCGCTAGTAGTTCGGGTATGTTTGTGAATTATTTTATGGTTGCGGTGCGTAGATTTTCTAAACCACAACCGTATATGTGCCTAGCTAGGAGTATGTCTTCGTGTGTTTTTCCGTCATTGGCTCGTGAGGGGTAGTGTCGTGTCCTTTTATGGTGTTATTTGTGTGTGTTTGCGATTGAGTTTTATTTTTGGTTGGTATTTGTCCTAGTGATGTGGGGTTCTTCGTGACTACATTAATGTTGATGTCAAGATCGTAGTTTTTGGAGTATCTACGTACAGTATTTTGGAACATGCCCTTCATCTTTTGGTTAGTGGATAGGTAAAATGTGGGTTTCGAGTTAGTGTCTTTAGGTCTAGTTTGGGGAGTCCAATGTCTAAGTTTGTTAAGGAGGTTCTGGGGGTACTGCCTGAATAGACATTCGCCAAGGAATTCGTCTCTGAGTTTGGTATAGTCATTAGACTCGCTACATCTGCGGTGGATGCATAGGAGTTGGCTACGAATTACGGATAGTAGTAATTTCTTATCATGGAAGCTATTGTAGTGAATCGGGAGTTTATTGCTAGTTGGTTTTTTGTATAATGTAGTTGTTAGTGTTTCGTTGTCGAACACCAACCCATGGGCGAACACTAACCACCCAGTGGTGAACACCAACCACCCAGGGGCGAACACCAACAACCCAAGGAAAAACACCAACCCAGGGGCGAACACCAAACACACAGGGGCGAACACCAACCAGTCAGAGGCGAACACCAGCAACCCAGGGACGAACACCAACCCAGGGGCGAACTCCAACCACCCAGGGGAGAACACCAACCACTCAGGGGAGATCACCAACCTAAGGGCTAACGACAACCACCCAGTGGTGAACACCAACAACCCAGGGGCGAACAACAATCCAGGGGCAAACACCCATCAACGCGTGAACACCAACCACCCAGTGGAGAACACCAACAACTCAGGAACGAACACAAAACCGTGGGCGAACACAAACCACCCAGGGGAGAACACCCACCACCCAGGGGTGAACACCCAGAACCTATTGACAAACACCAACCAATGGGCGAACGCCAACAACTCAGGGGCGAACACCAACCACCCAGGAACGAACATCAAACCAGGGGGGAACGCCAACCACCCAGGGGTGAACACTAACAACCCAGAGGCGAACACCAACCCACCGACGAACACCAACAACCCAAGGGCAAACACCAACCACACAGGGGCGAACACCAAACCAGGGGGGAACGCCAACCACCCAGGGGTGAACAACAACAACCCAGGGGCAAACACGAACCACCCAGGTGCGAACACCAAACAAGAGGGGAACGCCAACCACCCAGGGAACGCCAACCCATGGGCAAATGGGAAACAAGGAGCGAACACGAACCCAAGAAAAAACGCCAACTACCCAGGGGAAAACACCAACCCACGGGCGAACAACAACCCAGGGGCGAACACCAACCCATGGACAAACGCCAACAACACAGGGGCAGGAAACAACCCGGAAGTGAACACCAACTACTCAGGAACGATAACCAATGACCAAAACGGGAGCACCAACACCCCAGGGATGAAGACTAACAACAATGGAGCACACACCAACTCAAAGGACGCCAACAACAAACTAATCAGATCAGTATGACAATGATATTAACATTATTGATAACGTTAAAAAAACAATCATGGCTACTGCTTTGTCACAGACCTAGTTTGACATACCACATTTAGAAACTGATCCAACACTAACAGCTGTGACTGGGACTGCGAGTGATAACATTTCGAAACTCTGCAGAGCATTAAAAAATATGCCCGCTTGTTGTCGGTGAAATCAAAAACATGTGGCCGAACCTCACCACAGTAGAGGAGGAAAGTCAGTGCAACTTATATGCAGCTTCTGGGATTCCTGAGGTTGTTAGAGATATTGCTAAGTGGCAGAAGCTTGAAAATATTTCTCGTATTTGTAGTGAGACATGTCTTAATTTTTCTATGGATGAGGATAGGTCTGAATGTGTCATTCGTTGTTCCGTCGTTTGCTGGGATAATCTTCCAACAAAACTGCCTCGGAGAGACATGTCTCCTGTGGCATCAGCAAAGTATTTCTGCCCTGTAGGTCCGGGGGCTCCGGATACCGGGATTTGGCTAGGCAAAAATAATACAGATAAGGTAGTCCAGGGTTTCAATGGGGACAATACGTTGAATACTCAGTATTTTCGAAGTTTGAAGGTTAAGTTAACGTCGCACTTGTTAGGGAACTCAGCTGCTAATCATGGACAAAACCACACCAGAGCAATGAAATATTGCGAAGAGAAGCGTTTTAGAGAGTCAAGGTCATTTGAAATAAGGAAGCGTTTAGTACGTACAATGATAACTATTATTAAAACTAAGGCAGCGAATATTCATTTTGAATCACTGATATCTCTTTTACACATTAATGGTTTGGATTTGGGGGACATTGGCCATGGTCGTAAACAGATGCCAAAAATTATGAGTGCCGCAGTAGACTGGATCAATGAAGAGACAATTACATTGTTGCATGCACCTTTGGCATCTACTGGAATGAGAAGTAATTTCATTGCTTGTGTGGATAAAGCTACCACAAATAGATGAACTAATCAAGCTTTATTAATAAAGTTTTTTAACTTAGGAAAGCGATTGGCATTTGCAGTTGGCGCACCACTTGTGTATCACAAAGATTATCAGGAACAAACTTTGTGCTTGAGTGATAAGGATGAGATGGCCTGGTTTAATGTTCGAGTTGAGGAGGACGATGAAACACAAATAGCTTCTACTGATAGCTGTAACTGTAATTTGCCAGAACTAGCAAATCTTCTTGTAGAACAACTCAAGGTGAAGCTGTTAATGTCGCAAGATGACTTGCATTATTATTCTGGAACAGATACAGATGGGCAATATTGCGAAGGAAAATTCAAAGAAACCGTAGCTAAACTAACTGGACGATACAGTATTTCTGATAATAACTTATTTTAGCATGTCATTTGGGCTGGAAGCAGGACAATTCGGTCCCGGACAATTCGGTCCGGACAATTCGGTCCCGGACAATTCGGTCCCGGACAATTCGGTCCCATTAAGTTTGCGTTTTGGGACCGAATTGTCCGGGACCGAATTGTCCGGGACCGAATTGTCCGGGACCGAATTGTCCGGGACCGAATTGTCCGGGACCGAATTGTCTGGGACCGAATTGTCCGGGACTGAATTGTCCGGTTACTGATAGAAACTTTTTAGTGCTTTTTTTGATAATGGTGAATGTTATAGAAAATTGGTAGATATGTTTTTTTATTGTAGCTAGTGTTTTTTACTAGCTAGAATTTTTTTAAATTTAAAAATACTGTGTTTTGTTTATTTTTGTTTTTGGAAAGTGTTCAAGAATAGTATTATTATTATTATTTATTAAGGTGTAGTTAGTGGTTTTTTTTACTAGCTAGCATTTTCTTGAAACTATAAAAAAATTTGTGAAAACATTTATATTTCAGAATTAGGCTAAACTGTTGTAATATATTAATTAGCAAAAATATTGATGATATTATAAAGTTTAAGCTGAACAGAACATCGTGTGGCTGTACAGTTTTTTTAATCTAAATTCAGCAAAGTGTCCCTGAATGAGTTCCAGCTATTATCTAGGATAATAAGGTTAAGACAATTGTTCTAATAGTGCGGTTTCTAATAAATTAATGCAGCAGTTGTATTGTAGTTGTTATAGCAATATATTCTGAAAACTATTCCATTTGAATATTTGTTATTTTCCAGAATTTTCCAATTTTTACAAATTACTGGTTTCTTTTTATTTCATTATTTACAACACGCTATCTTTAAACAGAATTCCCGTTTATTTATTACTGTTGGACACGATTTTGAGTATTTTTACACGCAATAATGTCGCAACAGTTACAGTGGTTGTCCACTGAAAAGTCTAAACCCCTTTTAGTCGTTGATGGCTATAGCTATCGGTTTCATAAACCTTTGGCGGGTTGTTTATCACGATTTATCTGCATCAAGCGACCATGCAATGCCACTGTTAGAGTACATGAATCCATCATTAGGGAGGTTAAGGGGTACGTTGGAACCCACAAATGTGGTCCACCTGATCTTGGCCTGGCCGCAGCCCATGCTATTAAGAGTGCCATACGGGAAAGTAGCATGTCTTCAAAGGGGATGTCAACCCATCAAATTATATCTTCAGCTGTAGCGTCAGTCTCGAACGAAGCTGCTGCTCCGTTTCTCCCATCAGTCGATAATTTGAAAAGGAACATTCGCCGTTTGAAAGCTGGTAATGGAAACCACGAGCCCGCTCCCACGACTTCCGACTTTGATATTGCTGAGCGTTATCAGATTGCTTCCGATGGTTCCCCTTTTCTAAGATATGATAGTGTCTTAATTAATTGTGTTAATGATGACACAGATGCACGCGTATTGATCTATGGTTCTGATGCAGGCCTTGATTTGCTTAAATCCAGTGATCATTGGTTTGGCGATGGTACCTTCAAGATCGCACCAGAAATGTTTTACCAAGTGTATACGATACAAGCGGGATGTGGTGACAGGGCTCTCCCTTGTGTCTATGCTGTTTTACCTGGTAAATCCCAAGTTGCATATGGCTATCTGTTCAGTTTCCTAGCCGAACAAATAACTGGAGATCCGCCTTTGTCAATTACTATTGACTTTGAAGCTGCAGTCCGCAACAGCATTGATACATATTTCCCTTCTACTGAGGTTTCTTTTTGTTATTTCCACTACGCAAAGAACGTGTACAAAAGAGCATGTAACTTGGGTTTAAAGGAGAAATATTCTGAAGGTGGCGCTGTCTGGCTAGGTGTATGAATGCTAATTTCATTAGCATTTCTTCCCGAAGATGACATTTGTCGTGGTTGTGACTTACTCCTCGATTCTGCTCTATGTCCCTTAGTCAAGCCTGTAGGCATCTACGTTGAAGAAACCTTGTTGGTAAACGGCTTCGCCGTGGTCGTAAACAGCCTCTGTTTATCAGAGGCCGTTTAATTGAAGAGATATGCCTATTCCTACTAATGGAAGAGACGGTAACAATACCTGCAATATCCTACTGTAAAGTTTGTAAATCAAATCATAAATCCGACCTTCTCACCAAAACAGTAAACTCTAAGTAAGCGAATATATTGCAGTATCGATCTCTTATAACCGGTGAGGCAGAAAACAGTCTACGAGCAGACAAACTTCGATAAAACAAATCCCGCGCAGCGAATCCTAAAATCAGGCTGACTCACTGACGGACTAAGGGGCTCATATACTTTGCCGCGGTGTGATTTATATGGTTGGGCGAAGGGACGCTAGCTAGGTACAGAGCAGATATTTGGAGATGTCTAACTAGCGGGCAAAGCACAGTACGGACAAAGTTAATTTTATATATTTCGAGGTGTAAATAATTTCTAACGCGCGTGTGTTAATTCTGAATGGTCAAAACAGTTTTGCTCCTTCACATATATAATTACTGGGTACGGTGTGCATTTTACGAATATTCTAATTTTGTAACTTGTAGGTCCAATACTCACGAATGATAAGGTTCCTTCCCCTCTTGCGTATTTCCAGGACTCAAATTCAGGCATAAGGTTAATACTACGCCCAGAATTCGGCAATTTTAGGTACCAGGTCCCTGATACTAAGAAGAGATGTGTTAGTTTACTACTGTAGGCGTACAGGTACTAATAGCTATCCTGGCTCCTATCTAGAATTTTAGTCACCCAGGTAGTCCGGGTAACTTCCTATTAGGGCGTTGGCGGGGACACGGTAGATGTTAGTATATCCCTGATAGCCTCAATTTATTTGCGCCTAGCGTAAACTGCCCTACCGCCTGAACGGTACAATCCCAATTCAGGTGAAAACACAGCAACCCCCTAGCCTACAAGTTCTGATGTAATGGACACTGTTGTACGGCAAATAGTCGCACACACACCTGTACTTAGCAAGAGTTAAGCGTACAGTTTGCTGCACCCTAACCAATGTGTATGCCTTGTACCGGTGTGCCTACGTCCTATCTGCGTACTAGTATCTGCTCTCTCTCCCTCCCCCCGTAGGAATGTGAAGGTCTACTGTGGGTTTTCCTGAATCAAGACAGTACAGTCCATATGATGTAATTTTAGGCTTGCAGCGTGTCACTACGTCTACCTTTTGATCTTTTGGTCTTATACTTAGGTAGCAAGGATCGAACGCTGTCTAACCTTTCAGGCGATGGGCGAATAACTTTAAATGGTATTGCGGGTTGTCTCTCGTCTACATTCCCGTGATGTTCCCGTTCATTGCTGCGGCCCGATCTCTAGCCGGCCATCCTGTCCCTGAGTTTGTTCACCGTAGTGAATTCATAGTAAAACAGAAAAGCTGAGAGAATATTCTGACTTTATTACAGAAGACAGAATTATAATACAATGTAATCTGAGAATAAACTAAGCACGACAGAATATTGATAAGATAATCTGAGAAAGATTGAGATATAAGATTGAATGTGATTGAGTAGTAGTGTAAGTGAACTAATGAACGAAATCGCACCTTTATATACTAAATTTGTGCTGCAATCAATCGAGAAAATTCTCGATTGTTCTATGGGTTCTAACAAGGTTTTAAAGATAGCTTATTGGTCCAGCTAATATATAACTTGCACGACATTGGTTACAATCAAATAACTACAGCCTTATTGGTACAGACAAATGCAATTAATTTGTAGCGGTTAATTTAAATGAGTTTAAATTCTGCACAAAAAATAATTCGCACTTACTAGGATTCGAACTCGATACCTACTACACATATAATTTCCAACGCTCTACCAACTGAGCTACTGAACCACTTGACCGATAGATGCATAATAGATAGAACCAATACTAATGAGAACTCAAAGCAATCTTTACAAAGTTAATTCGAATAAAATAAAATTTTGAAAATCCACGGCATTTAGGGAATATAATTCTATACCGCTCCATGAAAACAGGATATTATCGTGCATAAAATATACGGTTTTCACCAATAATCAATCAAACTATAAAATACTTAGGGCGTACTTACATATTTACAATTAAGTTTCAAACAATACTTCCCTTTTACGTAATGATTCGATACAAAATAATTACAAATTCAAACTTTACGTATTTAAGGCTTTACTAAGTAAGTACAATATAAATCTAAATTAAATTCACCAATATAAATCTATTGCATCTCAGATATTGCATAAATTCAAACAATTACAAATACAAATAAATGAAAACAATAAGAAAGGCTCGCAAGTCTTCCATCTACTATTGCATCCCAAATATTGCATAAATTCAAGTAATTACAAATACTTTCGTACCTAAATGTAGATTGCATAAGCTTGGAATAATTACAAATATGAGTCTTTCTGAGCACAAATTTTCTATCTATAAAACTTTCTATTTTAGGTACAAATACTACTTATAAAATATAAATTGCATAATATTCGGAACAATACAAATTGCATAAGTTTGGAATAATATAAATTGTATAAGTTCGGAATAATTACAAATATAAAATATAAATTCTTACTAAATATAAATCTTACTAAATATAAGTCTTTACTTAAATATAAATATAAACTGCATAAGTTTAGAATAATATAAACCTTTGCATCTCAAATATGAAACATAAATCTTTCAAATATAAGTTCCTTCTAAATATAAACTTTCTAAATTTCATAAATTCGGAACAATACAAATTGCATAAGTTCGAAATAAACACAAATATAAAATATAAGTTTACTAAATTTTCTAAATATAAAACATATAATTCAAAATAAATCACAAATCATAAGAAAGGCCCACGAGTCTTCCGTCCACCCTTGCCCTCCCTTTTATCGCTTAGTAGATCGAGCCCTGCCGCGTCCTCGAAAACTGCGCACAGGTGACTTTGCTCGCGATATGGGACTAATGGGGCGAGTCACTGGTTTACTTGGGACGTTGAGGGACGGTGCGACTATTTCCTCGCAAATTCGTCTATTTGGCATCCCAAAACCTCGACCAATTCCTCGTGACCGATCAGTTGTCGCTACAGTTGGTAGAACGTCTGGGAACTCGCGAAAGGCGGACGACGCAGACCCAAGAGTAGCTTGCGCCCCCTGTTGATCAGATGGTGTATGTCCCGATCCTCCTACCGGTTCTCTTGGAAGTGATACCGTATCCCGAGTAACTCGAATAGTCGGCTCAACTCCCTTGCGTTCTTCTACATTAATAATTTTCTTCAATTGTTGGCCCACCTTCTGGACCCGTATGATCCTACCCTGCCCGTCCTCCCGAGGGTGACGTGCAGACGGCGCAACCGGAGTGGCTGGTATATTTGTCGCCTCTAGGACCTCCTCTTCCTCGAATACGCTCGCTCGTATACGTTTGTGGTAAAACGCGGCTCGGTACGCCCATGCGACGGTTAACCAAGCTCCCTTGTTCCGTTTTTCAGTTCGGAAACGATCGAATTCACCATACGTAATCCGATTAACGACTTTCTGAAAATTCCACGTGTTTTTGTTATCCGGGTGAATCTGTAGTAGATACTCGCGCACCACTCGGAATCCGCTGTCGTGGGGCAAAATATCGACAACCTCGATAAGTTCGTCATATTGAGGCATAGCGGAGATGTATCCTTCCGATATCATCGTCTGGGGATTTACCGCCCAAAATCCGAGATGCGCTCTCATCGGAAACCGTCTTCTCTGTGCCGATACATGTTCGTCGGCCAAATCTTCCCACTCATCAAATAACTTCCTCACGAGTTTTACAGATTCGTGTTCATAAGGTATGTCTCACAGTTGGCATTCAGATGCTCGATGCCCCTTTATATTGCAGTAAGTACATTGAGCCATAAATCTCCAGCAAGTATAAAAGGTATGAGACCCTTGATCCCCACACCATCCACAGATTAGCTGAGTCGTAGTAATGTGCTTTCCACTGCACTTTGCCATATGATGTCCAGCGACGCCACATTTACTACACATCGTATTAGCAGGGTACCACACTCGTTCGTATATAAGATCTCCAATCGGTCGAGCGCTTCCTCCCATACTATAATCGTAATCATCTGGGTCTATGGGTTGGTAGGTTTCTGAAGGTTGTATACAAACTATAGCATCTGTTGCTTCAAGTTGTCGAATCTCCGTCTGAGATTTCTTCGGGAGGTTCCTTTCTATCTCAAGAAGTTCTTCTAAAGGATCGTCAGTGATCGTAGTAGTTACTTCGAAATCATCACCAAGGTGACCGATAGTCGCGCGCGTCTGCCGTGATTCATCCATAATCTCCACGATACGTTCTCCTTCATAGGGTAACAATGTAAACATAGATGGTCTTTCGATAAGAGATCCCGCACAGCGAAGATACACGTCTCGAAATATACTAAATCCTGCTCGAGTAAAGGCATTGCTGTCTTTGCGAGCTTCGCTGTACTTTCTGATAATTCCTTTATACCAAATATAGTGTAGTCTTTTGCTCCAAATCGTTCGAATGAAGCTGCCGCTTCCTCTTGGATATCATATCCCCATCTCGGCTCTCCTTGTATCCCTTTCTCCATAATTAGAGGTGTAGTTACATAATCATTACTACTAGAGGGAATACAACAGAGTTTGTGGTTAGTTGTGAGGAGACGTGAGAGTTTCGTCTGCCTTTTGGGCTTCGACAACGCTCTAACCTCCTACCCATAGCCTAAGATCTAGGGTTTCTTTAATGACACGCTGCTTCTTATCTAAAATTTTTTGCCGAAATAAAAACGAATTTGGGCTAAACTGGCTGTGAGTCTAAAATACTCACTTTTTGATCCCAAACTATTATCAGAAAATAAGCAGTCAAGAATTAGTAATAAATATAGGGGAGTCTATTTGACGTAACTTATTGAAACAAGACCGTGTAAAATTTAATTAAAATTTTTAAGAAAGGCTCGCAAGTCTTCCTCTCTTGTTTCTCTAATTTTAAGTTCCACCCGACTGTACCCTGAAATCTATTCACTGGAGAAAATTTTAAAAATTTTCAAATCCAAATGGATTGTCTAAAATTTCGAAAATGTCTCAATATTGTGAGTTCCAAGTAGAATTCCATTTCTTATACCTACAAATCCCGCTCCTATGTGACACATAAGGGTACTACCCTCAATGTTCACATATAAAGACAATGGAATTCTACCGCTGTCCTTACTACGGTGTACAGGTACGTGGAAATCTATTTGTAAACTCCTAATTATTTACTAGTATTAGGTGGAGATTTGTAATCTCCAGACTCGTTACGAGTCTCTTCAAGAAGTACGAGACGTTGAGTCGGTCTGTCTACTGTACGACCGTCAATTGTCCGTACCGTCACAGTCCTTGTCACTCCATCCATAGATGGATGTGTGGCTAAAATGACACCTGTTATCCAGAAGCGTCTTTTTAGATTCACTTCTGCCAACAGCACGTGATCTCCCGGCTTTAATGCGCGGGTGTTATTGTACCAGTTTGTTCTGGCAGAAATAGAGGGCAAATAATGGTTTTGCCATATTTCCCAGAATTTGTTAGCCAGTAGTTGCGTGATTTTCCACGCTTTTCTACCGTAACTGTCGCTTTCTATTGGAATAGAAATCGGCGTTAATGTCGTCGGTGCCTGCATAAGCAGGTGTGCTGGTGTTAAAGCAAACTGGGATTGTTTGTCATCGGGTACTAATACTATTGGTCTAGTATTTAGTATTGCCTCGATTTCAACAAACAATGTTGTCAGTTGGTCGTCTGTTAATATGTGGTTTACTGGAATGACCTTTGCCATTGCTGTCTTTATAGATCTAATCAGTCTCTCCCAGACTCCGCCTCTCCAAGGACTATCTGGAGGATTGAACTTCCAAACAATCTTGTGAGGTTGCAGTTCGTTTGAGATTTGATCATGATCTAATTTCTTAAAGGCTCTGGCAATTTCATTCCGAGCACCAACGAAGTTTGTCCCTTGGTCTGAGTACAAGCATTTTACTAGTCCGCGTCTAGCGATAAATCGCCGCAGTGCTAGTATAAACGCGTTGGTGGAAAGATCCATCACACGTTCAATATGAACTGCCCTACTGGACATACATGTGAAAATCAGTCCCCAGCGTTTTACTAGTATACGTCCATGTTTCGTATGTATGGGACCAAAGCAATCAATTCCAGTCTCTGTAAAAGGTGGTTTGAATGCTTGAAGTCGTGCTTGTGGTAGTTCACTCATTTCTTGGGTACCTATTCTAGAATGTACCTTTTTACAAATAATACACGTACGTGTCACTGAACTTAACGCTTTACTGGGTCTAATTAATACAAATCTAGTACGTAAGTAGGAAAGACAGTGGTGTCTTCCAGCGTGTTTCAGATGTAAATGTGCGTCCAGTATCATTGCACGTTGTAGTTCGTGATGTTGCGGTATTATTATTGGGTACCTAAAGTTTGTGTTAAAGTCAATGTTTTGAAGCCGAGATTTATGACAAATTAAGCCATTATAAATTATCGGACTCCAACTCAGTATCGGTGACGACTTGATTGGTTGACCTTGATTTATAGATGTGAATTCGCGCGCGAAATATCGCAGTTGGTAATGGCGAATTAATTTAATCTCACACCTGTCAATCTCAGCCAATGTAAGTCGACGTGTAAAGTCACGTTTGCCTTTAACGTATTGTACAAAACGTACAATCCACGCTAGTTTTCGGCAAGCGTTTGTCCAAGAGTCTGTTAAGTTTACAATACGGTCGACGTAAGTATTTGTGACGTCATCAGGTAAGTCAATGGAGAACTTGGAAGGTTTTGATTTACTAGAAGGGCCCACGGGTCCACCGGTAAGTATTCCCTTGTTGACTGTTGATCCGTCCGGGTCTACAAGTAATTTGTCCTTCTTCGTCTTCTTACCTTGACCGTCAGTACTTTGTAAGTCGATCGTTAATGGTGGTTTGAACTCTATGGGATCAGTGGGTTTTGGTAAACTTAATTTTCTGCCGACATTAATCCCAGGTCTCACCACAGGTTGTAAGTTCGGTATGTCTCTTGAGCGCAAAGTAACACCTGTATTTACATTAGCGTAGGTACTACCCACATCTGCAATACATGAGGTTTCACCATGCTTATGGTTGCTCAAGTGTGTCAAAATTGGTAGTTTGTCAATACAAGGCCGCTCCAATAGGGAAACTGCGGCTTTATTGTTAGTCAATACATTACTAGTGTCTAGTCGACTGTCTAGTAATGTGTCTGGCAATACGCCTGGTAACGTATCAAGTTGTTTGTCAATAGAAGGCCGCTCCAATAGAGAAACTGCGGCTTTACTGTTTGTCAGTGTGTTACTAGCGTCTGGTGGAACATTTTGTGATATGTCTGGCAAAATGTCTGGTTGACTGTCTAGTAACGTGTCTGGTTGACCGTCTGGCGATATGTCTGGTTGACCGTCTGGCGATATGTCTGGTGTAGAAAGGCTCGCAAGTCTTCCTCTCTTGACCTTTGAAGTTATATCCTTCCATTTCGCCTTCGGTTTTTTCTTGAGTTTTGTCGCCGTCGTCCTTTTCTTTGTCTTCCCCTTTTTTGGTTTCTTGATTTCGGCGTCCTTAGGAATGGTGTTGGACTTGTTGTCGTACAACGGAGGCCAATCTTGTGTCGATTTCTGCAAGAACTGGGGTCCGTGTTGCCAAAACTCTTTGTTCTCCGGTTTACAGAATTCCTCAGGCATCATTCCTCGCGACGCAATATCAGCTGGGTTTTGTGGTCCGGGACAATGTCGCCAATCCTCTTTTATTGAACGGTCTAGAATTTCCGCGCGACGGTTAGCTACGAATGTCTTGAATTCGAGTGTGTCGTTGTTTATGTAAAATAAAACTAACGTCGCGTCAGTCCAATAAAATATCTGTAAACTCGACTGTAGTTCTGTCTGTATGAGGTTCACGATGGTGGTTGACAGGGTCGCGGCTTGTAGCTCGGCTCGTGGTGTCGTCATATACTTAGTAGGCATGGTCTTAGCCTTAGAAGTAATGAGCGAAACATCGAACTCGTCCGATTCTACTTGTCTGCGCAAATACGCTGCCACACCAAAACCGTTGTCACTGGCGTCAGAAAAACAGTGTAGTTCCAAGTTGTCAGGAAATGTACTCTGTAATGGAAAGTAAACCCTGGGTATGAAATAATCCTCTAGTGAAGATAATTCCGCCTCCCAGGTTTTCCATAAGTCCACTTGGTCTGATGAGATCGGCTCGTCCCATGTTAGTCCATCCTTCCATATACTGCGCATATAAATGCGGGCTTGCAGTATCACTGGACTGATGAATCCTAACGGATCGAACAATCGGCTCAATTTTGACAAGCATGATCTCTTGGTCAGTGTGTTTCCTTGACTGTCCAGTCTCACCTTCACTCGAAAGTTGTCTGTGTTTGGGTCCCAAAAGAGCCCCAACACCTTAGTCGTCGGTAGTGGTTCGAACTCTAGGTCTATGTCACCACCTCCACGCTCAGTAGTTCCGAATGAGTCAACTAATTCGGCACTGTTTGAGGCGAATTTGGTGAGGTTAAAACCTCCGCCCGCCAAGCAGTCCCGTAATTGATGTGCTACTGTTGTAGCACGTTCTACTGTGTCGCAACTCTGTAATCCGTCATCAACGTAAAAGTCACGTTCTACAATTCTAATTATCTCTGGGTCATACAGATGTTTCTGATCTCTAGCGGCTTGCTTCAAGGCGTACATCGTACAATTTGGGCTGTCTCTGGCACCGAAAACGCGAACTTGCATTTGGTAAGTCGCTGGTGGTAGACTTAAGTCCCCTTCCGGATACCAGAGAAACCGCAAACTGTCTCTGTCTCGCTCTAACGCTTTTACTTGGTGAAACATCGCTTCAACGTCGCAAGTAAAGGCTACTTGGCGCTGACGGAAGCGCATAATCACCCCCATAAGATAATTATTCATGTTCGGTCCATCCATCAACTCACTATTGAGGGACATTCCCTCAAATAGAGCCGCACAATCATTGACTACGCGTACTTTATCTGGTTTGTCGGGGTGTCTCACATAGTGATGTGGCAGGTAGTATGTCTGGTCGGTCACTCGCTCCGGGTTAGTCATTCGGATAGCGTATCCTTCAGTCAAATACGTCTCCATCTGAGTGTTGTACTGCAGATGGGCTTTCTCGTCCTTTAATAGACGTTGTCGTATTGAGTGTAGACGTCTTAAAGCCAGTGGGTAGTTATTTATAAGTTTAGGACTTTGGCTACGCCATAACATCCCCACCTCGTAATGTCCGTCCTCCGTCTGTCGGATAGTATCCTCCATGATCTTTAGGGATTGTTTCTCCTGTTCCGACATACAAGGTTCGTAGCTACCAGGTTCAGCTGTATCTTGTTCTAACCACCTGATAGTCTTCTCCGTTAATTCTTTGT
This sequence comes from Nemertoderma westbladi, assembly GCA_032718475.1. Classification (NCBI taxonomy): domain Eukaryota; kingdom Metazoa; phylum Xenacoelomorpha; order Nemertodermatida; family Nemertodermatidae; genus Nemertoderma; species Nemertoderma westbladi. The sequence goes on along the minus strand of JAUCBJ010008487.1, from coordinate 33,668 downwards.
CCAAGGCGGCTTGTTCCAACTGATGAATTTTCAACGCGTCATCATCGATATCGACGGGCACTGTTGAGGTTATTGGGGTAGGTAGACTCGCAAGCCTATCATCTGTCGTCGATGGAATCTCTAGCTGATTCGTCTTCTCCCCAAGTTCTAAACTCACCTTGTGGGTTAGCTGCTCCTTGTGACTTATCATACTAGTTACACGTCTGTGATGTTTTGTCGACTGTAGTGTAGTATGGTTCACGTCGTGTGAAAAGGAATGAATTGAGTTTGTAGTTAATAAACTGCATGTACTCTGTACATCGTCTTCCTCGTCACTTACGTCTAGTGTGCGCACAGGCGCTCGTGTATACCACCCTATCGGCGTTCTGCAGGCGTATGCGTTTCCTGCTACAACTGCCGATGGTCTGGTTTCCCACACCTGATGTAGGTTGAATTGGTCCGTCCCGATCAGCATTGCTACCGATCTATAATTGACAGGACATTCGGGTACACCAAGGTGTCTGAAATACTTACGGTCCTCCAGAGATTGTTCCGGCACTGGACCTAGTAGGTTACTAAAGTCCTTCGTGGCCGCAAAGGTTAGATCTCTAAAGGGCAACAAAGACCTCTCCCTCTCGCTGTGTTGCGATTTTGGAAGAAGAGAGTCTAAGTCCAACTTAACTCGTGTCACTGGTATTGCACGCTGTCCGTGCATACTACTTACTGTATAACTGACGTGTTTACCTTGTCTGAGATCCGTCACGACGTCAGCTATCTTTTCATCCACGTAGCTGTGAGATGAGGCTGAATCTAGAATCGCGTAGATTCTTTTGCTCCCCTTTGTGCCAGTAACCTTAATCGGGATTACACTGAATCCCTTCAGTTGATCAGTAGTCAGGAGCGCGATCGACGGTTGTTCGTCTCCATTGGGATATTCGTCGTCGTCTTCTGATTCTTCGTCCGACGATCCGGATTGTTCTGAGAAGCAATCCTCAATATGTGTCACGAAGGTCGGAGTCGTTTTCGATTCTCGTTTTCGGTAGGCCGCATCACATCTCGCTGCTGCTTCCGGGTGTTCCCTGGCGAAGCGTTTCGTCGGCGTGTGGCTGTCTGTGTGGAGCAGACCGTCGTGGTTGCGTCCACAGGATGGACAAGTGTCAGTATTTGGGCAATCCTTACGCACGTGTCCGTGTCGTGTACATCGCCAACAAGAGTCCAGTGGCCGTATTTGCAGCCGTCGTTCTTCCGAGTTCAACTCGCGAAATTGTCGACAACCTCGTAACTTGTGACCGATATACCGCTTACCTAGATGCTCGCAGTATTGGCAGCCGTTGAAGTCGATGCTGAGTTGCTGTCTCGTCTGTTTCGTCCCAATGGGCGCAGATACTCTATTACCGTCTGAGAATTGTCGTGATTCCGTCGGTGTTGCGTAAGTGGCCGTCTTAGTGGATGTTGTCTGGGGTTTTTGTCGGTTGGAGGATGGCAGTGTGATCCCTTCTGCCACGATGTGCTGGTCGGTATAGTTAGATCGAGTTTCTACTACCGCCTCCCTGGATATTAAAAGGTACACATCTTCTAATTTTAAGAATCCTCCCCGCTCCTCTCGCTGGTATTCGACCTTCCTCCACTCCCGACGAAGTCGATGGTGGAGTCGTCCTATTATCTTTAATAGGACTGTAGGGGTATTCCCGTAATCAAGTTGTCCAATTGATCTTAAGGTAGTGATAGCGTTCTTGATTTCGTCAGCTAGTTTTAGTAAGTCGACGGGTTTAGTGATAGCCCCTCCCTTACAGAGTTCCTCTATTACTGACCTGGCCATGCTCACTGTACCTCCGTATATCGAAGTTAAACGATCGTACGCTAGTTCGAAAGCGTCCGGTACACCGACGAAAGTCTCCGCCAAACGTTTAGGTTCTCCTGACAACGTTTGGAGCAAGTAATTGAACTTCTCCCGTGATGTAAAGGCGCACATGGCGATCTGGGATTCGATATAGTCTACGAAGGTATGCCAGTGTTTTGAGCTACCGGAAAACTTCGGTGGTTGTTGTACCGGCAATCCCTGTCTGGCTGCGAATTTTGCTATCTCCTCAGCAACGTTCAGAGTTTCGCGTCCTTGGTTGGTACACTGGTTGATATCCCTTCTTGGCGCTTTTCCCTGATACGATATGGGGTTTGAAGGTACCGGTCTTTGTGGTTCCTTCGGGTGTCTATTGTGTTCGAATTCGGAATTTCTCGAACTGTCGGTTTGAACTTCCTCCAGACGCTCCTCGATCTGAGCCAACTTATTGACAACTGGTCGCAGAATGTCGGCGAACTGTTGTGTACTAATTGCGTCCGTTGGTTGTAACGCCTTCTGTGTTGGTGTATTCTGTGGAGGATTATCTGCAAAGGAGTTGTCTGAACGCTCGCGTTTATATTCATCGGCCGCCCCTGTTCTAAATACCTCGCGTTTCGGGTAATCCGATTCGCTCGAAGTACTACTATCATCTGGATATGGTGGTCGACGTGCTCGCGTCCGTTGCGTCGTACTAATTCTAACGGTTCGTTTCGGAACATCGTCTCGCTTTCGTTGTTCGGTAGGCTCACAAGTCTTCCTCGAAGTCGTAGATTGCGATGTAAACTGGTTGAACGGTCGCGTCTCTGTTCTCCGTTGTTCGGTAGGCTCACAAGTCTTCCTCGAAGTCGTAGGTTGCGATGTAAATTGGTTGAACGGTGGGCGAATGACAGCATTTGAATCCAAAGGCCTTGTTGGTCGAAACGTCATTGGGTAAGCGTGTGTGTAACGGGTTTAGGTGTCGACGGTGGACTCACCTGTTTTGTCGTCAGTAGCGCAGGTCCGGTCAATAAACTACTACGATCCGTAATCGGTGGGTTACTTACCTTGACTTTCGGAATAGGCGACGACGTTGCTCTTGGCGGTGTAAACTCGCCCGGAATAACAAACCTGTGTTCCGTCGCACCATGGATAGGAGAAATATCACTACTACCCGCAATCAAAACAGGTTCCTTAGTCGTAACCGGTGCAAACATATGAGTTACCTGTGGGAATCGTTGACACACGTCTTTTACTAATTGTCGTTCCCGTCCGGGTGCTCCTACGCTTCCTTCCTTCTTCCGTTCCTGAATTTGGCGATGTCTTACCTCTAACTGGTCCAAATCATGTCCGTCACGAGATCTCATCGATCGATCGCGGGCCTTTTGATCCAAATCTTCCTCGGCGTTCGCTAATTCTCTCGCCTTCTTCTCGAGTTCGAAATGAAGTTTCACTGTCTTCTCTCGTTGTTCCGTTTGTTGTCGTTGCGCCTCGAACTCTGCTTGTCGTATAGCAGATTGAGCTTTTATTTGCCGTGTTCTCATTTCGGCCCGTGCTTCCGAAACTAACCTTTCTCGTTTTAATTCCGCCGCTGCCGCTGCCGTTTGTCGCTCCAGTTCGGCCGCTGCGTTTTGTCGCTCTAACTCGGCCGCCGCCGCTGCCGCTTGTCGTTCTACCTCGGCCGCCGCCGCTGCCGCTTGTCGTTCTACCTCGGCCGCTGCCGCTGCCGCTTGTCGTTCTACCTCGGCCGCTGCCGCTGCCGCTTGTCGGGCAATGTCTACTTCTAATCTTTCCACTTCAGCTGCTTCTAATTCAGCTTGTTCCTGTAGATGAGAGATTCTTGCTATATTCGCAACGCGTAGCTTCTCTTCCTCTACTGCTGCCTGCATCACTAGAAGTTGAGCTTGTTCCTCCATTTCTCGTCGTTGTCGGCAGAATTCTTGCTGTTGTCGAGCAACTTCTGACGTGACTATACTTCCCTCGCAGATTTCGCTACGAATACTTACCAACGATTGGTCCAGTATTCCCGGTGCCGATTCAATTCGTACGGGTGAAGTTTCTTTCGTATATTCCGGCACGGTTTCCCAATCTCCGACGTCTTCGCCGCACATACGTAAGTGGTCCGTCAGGTGTTTTAATTGTCCATCCAGTCGGTACAGTTCCTGTTCTTCCTCGGGTTGTAATAATTCGTCCGAAACTGACTCACCTAACAACTGGTCCGCTTGTTCCTGTTGTATCTGTCTAATCGTCGACTTAAACTGAATCAGTTTCTCTCTAGTGATCATTAGTTTCTCGAGGATTCTAAGTTGAGTATCCATGTCCTGTCTCTGTCTAGCTAGATCTTGTAGGCCAACTAGATTATCTACGGACTTATATACTTTACTCTGTACTCTAACCTGGAGGGTGTAGAACTCGAATCGAGACATCGGAGCGGTCAACCCGTCTAATATGCGTTGGCCTTCTCCAATACTCCTGGTAATATGCGCCATGTATCCACCGACGCTTCTAACCACACTTTCTGTGCTTCCTGCTGAACTTACCATTTCCGTTTCCCTATATCTAGGTTGCGGAACAGTTAGAAAGTCCTCGGTCCTGCCGTCGCCTCGTACTACGGCATCCGGTACTCCCGTTGGATGTATCGGTGACGCACACGGTGTAGGTTCGGTAGGCTCGCGAGTCTTCCCCTGTTGTTCTTCCGCTGCTGACTTATCTCCGTCACACGAGTCATAGTCGGTTTGTGTATTCTTCGTATAGTCTTGTTTGTCACTCATTTCGGTAGTTGTAAGTCAAGTAAAGTGAGTGTCAAAGTATCGAGTTTACCGTATTTATACAAAACGGTACTAATTACAGTCTTATAAAATTAGCCTACCGGCCGATTTTATAGCAGATGGATAAAATTAGCCTAAACGGCCAATTTTACAGCAAATAAATGTCACGGAATAAGTATATAATAAAATTAGCCTAGCGGCCAATTTTATAACAAATAAATGTCACGGAATAAGTATATAATAAAATTAGCCTAGCGGCCAATTTTATAACAAATAAATCGGATAACGATATGCGTTATCAAAAGGTAAATTAAATACAATAATACGGACTAATTCAGCAATGAACAAAGAAATCATACAGAATGCATAAATACTTGAGACAGTGGAACCCACAATAATTTTAACTAATACGGTAATGCCTAACTTATTTATGCAACTTTTCGAACTCACCCACTCCAATAATTCTCCAGAAAAACAGATTCCCAGATACAAACCGAACGTGAACCTTTCCGTTTTTAACGTTGCGGACGAAACGCGATTTTCCCAACCAAAGTTGTTGAGTTATCTATCTCCCAAACTTGCTAAACACGGTCTTGCTCCCGTTACAGTCTAGAAATGAGTTCTGAATCCTGAAAAACAAAAGAGTTAGGTTTTACTTTACGAAAAATTTTGTACCGGTACAATATGGTATTTAAACCCTTTTAAACACCGGTATTCAATTCCAAAATATTTTACACGCGGTTCAAATCAAATTTTATTTCAAAAAATTAGCACTTAGCTAATCAAATATAAATTTTACCTCAAAATACAAATTTTTCAAAAAACTTTAGTCCTACCGAACCGTAGTTCAGTAAAACACATTCCTACTAATTGGAAGAGATACGCCTATTCCTACTATCGGAAGAGACGGTAACAATACCTGCAATATCCTACTGTAAAGTTTGTAAATCAAATCATAAATCCGACCTCCTCACCAAAACAGTAAACCCTAAGTAAGCGAATATATTGCAGTATCGATCTCTTATAACCGGTGAGGCAGAAAACAGTCTACGAGCAGACAAACTTCGGTAAAACAAATCCCGCGCAGCGAATCCTAAAATCAGGCTGACTCACTGACGGACTAAGGGGCTCGTATACTTTGCCGCGGTGTGATTTATATGGTTGGGCAAAGGGACGCTAGCTAGGTATAGAGCAGATTTGGAGATGTCTAACTAGCGGGCAAAGCACAGTACGGACAAAGTTAATTTTATATATTTCGAGGTGTAAATAATTTCTAACGCGCGTGTGTTAATTCTGAACGGTCAAAACAGTTTTGCTCCTTCACATATATAATTACTGGGTACGGTGTGCATTTTACGAATATTCTAATTTTGTAACTTGTAGGTCCAATACTCACGAATGGTAAGGTTCCTTCCCCTCTTGCGTATTTCCAGGACTCAAATTCAGGCATAAGGTTAATACTACGCCCAGAATTCGGCAATTTTAGGTACCAGGTCCCTGATACTAAGAAGAGATGTGTTAGTTTACTACTGTAGGCGTACAGGTACTAATAGCTATCCTGGCTCCTATCTAGAATTTTAGTCACCCAGGTAGTCCGGGTAACTTCCTATTAGGGCGTTGGCGGGGACACGGTAGATGTTAGTATATCCCTGATAGCCTCAATTTATTTGCGCCTAGCGTAAACTGCCCTACCGCCTGAACGGTACAATCCCAATTCAGGTGAAAACACAGCAACCCCCTAGCCTACAAGTTCTGATGTAATGGACACTGTTGTACGGCAAATAGTCGCACACACACCTGTACTTAGCAAGAGTTAAGCGTACAGTTTGCTGCACCCTAACCAATGTGTATGCCTTGTACCGGTGTGCCTACGTCCTATCTGCGTACTAGTATCTGCTCTCTCTCCCTCCCCCCGTAGGAATGTGAAGGTCTACTGTGGGTTTTCCTGAATCAAGACAGTACAGTCCCTATGATGTAATTTTAGGCTTGCAGCGTGTCACTACGTCTACCTTTTGATCTTTTGGTCTTATACTTAGGTAGCAAGGATCGAACGCTGTCTAACCTTTCAGGCGATGGGCGAATAACTTTAAATGGTATTGCGGGTTGTCTCTCGTCTACATTCCCGTGATGTTCCCGTTCATTGCTGCGGCCCGATCTCTAGCCGGCCATCCTGTCCCTGAGTTTGTTCACCGTAGTGAATTCATAGTAAAACAGAAAAGCTGAGAGAATATTCTGACTTTATTACAGAAGACACAATTATAATACAATGTAATCTGAGAATAAACTAAGCACGACAGAATATTGATAAGATAATCTGAGAAAGATTGAGATATAAGATTGAGATATAGTGATAACTAATGAACGAAATCGCACCTTTATATACTAAATTTGTGCTGCAATCAATCGAGAAAATTCTCGATTGTTCTATGGGTTCTAACAAGGTTTTAAAGATAGCTTATTGGTCCAGCTAATATATAACTTGCACGACATTGGTTACAATCAAATAACTACAGCCTTATTGGTACAGACAAATGCAATTAATTTGTAGCGGTTAATTTAAATGAGTTGAAATTCTGCACAAAAAATAATTCGCACTTACTAGGATTCGAACTCGATACCTACTACACATATAATTTCCAACGCTCTACCAACTGAGCTACTGAACCACTTGACCGATAGATACACAATAGATAGAACCAATACTAATGAGAACTCAAAGCAATCTTTACAAAGTTAATTCGAATAAAATAAAATTTTGAAAATCCACGGCATTTAGGGAATATAATTCTATACGAGAAGCAATGCGAAACACCGAGCAAGAACGAGAAGCAATGCGAGGCACCGAGCAAGAACGAGAAGCAATGCGAAACACCGAGCAAGAACGAGAAGCAATGCGAAACACCGAGCAAGATCGAGAAGCAATGCGAAACACCGAGCAAGAATGAAGAGCAATGCGAAACACCAAGCAAGAACGAGAAGCAATGCGAAACACCGAGCAAGAACGAGAAGCAATGCGAAACACCGAGCAAGAACGAGAAGCAATGCGAAACACCGAGCAAGAACGAGAAGCAATGCGAAACACCGAGCAAGAACGAGAAGCAATGCGAGGCACCGAGCAAGAACGAGAAGCAATGCGAAACACCGAGCAAGAACGAGAAGCAATGCGAAACACCGAGCAAGAACGAGAAGCAATGCGAAACACCGAGCAAGAACGAAGAGCAATGCGTAACACCGAACAAGAACGAGAAGCAATGCGAAACACCGAGCAAGAACGAGAAGCAATGCGAGGCACCGAGCAAGAACGAGAAGCAATGCGTAACACCGAGCAAGAACGAGAAGCAATGCGAAACACCGAGCAAGAACGAGAAGCAATGCGAAACACCGAGCAAGAACGAGAAGCAATGCGAGGCACCGAGCAAGAACGAGAAGCAATGCGAAACACCGAGCAAGAACGAGAAGCAATGCGAAACACCGAGCAAGAACGAGAAGCAATGCGAAACACCGAGCAAGAACGAAGATCAATGCGTAACACCGAACAAGAACGAGGAGCAATGCGAAACACCGAGCAAGAACGAGGAGCAATGCGAAACACCGAGCAAGAACGAGAAGCAATGCGAAACACCGAGCAAGAACGAGAAGCAATGCGAAACACCGAGCAAGAACGAGAAGCAATGCGAAACACCGAGCAAGAACGAGAAGCAATGCGTAACACCGAGCAAGAACGAGGAGCAATGTTAAACACCGAGCAAGAACGAGAAGCAATGCGAAACACCGAGCAAGAACGAGGAGCAATGCAAAACACCGAGCAAGAACGAGGAGCAATGCGAAACACCGAGCAAGAACGAGAAGCAATGCGTAACACCGAGCAAGAACGAGGAGCAATGTTAAACACCGAGCAAGAACGAGAAGCAATGCGAAACACCGAGCAAGAACGAGGAGCAATGCAAAACACCGAGCAAGAACGAGGAGCAATGTTAAACACCGAGCAAGAACGAGAAGCAATGCGAAACACCGAGCAAGAACGAGGAGCAATGCAAAACACCGAGCAAGAACGAGGAGCAATGCGAAACACCGAGCAAGAACGAGAAGCAATGCGAAACACCGAGCAAGAACGAGAAGCAATGCGAAACACCGAGCAAGAACGAGGAGCAATGCAAAACACCGAGCAAGAACGAGGAGCAATGTTAAACACCGAGCAAGAACGAGAAGCAATGCGAAACACCGAGCAAGAACGAGGAGCAATGCAAAACACCGAGCAAGAACGAGGAGCAATGCGAAACACCGAGCAAGAACGAGGAGCAATGCGAAACACCGAGCAAGAACGAGGAGCAATGCAAAACACCGAGCAAGAACGAGGAGCAATGCGAAACACCGAGCAAGAACGAGGAGCAATGCAAAACACCGAGCAAGAACGAGAAGCAATGCGAAACACCGAGCAAGAACGAGGAGCAATGCAAAACACCGAGCAAGAACGAGGAGCAATGTTAAACACCGAGCAAGAACGAGAAGCAATGCGAAACACCGAGCAAGAACGAGAAGCAATGCGAAACACCGAGCAAGAACGAGGAGCAATGCGAAACACCGAGCAAGAACGAGGAGCAATGCAAAACACCGAGCAAGAACGAGGAGCAATGCGAAACACCGAGCAAGAACGAGGAGCAATGCAAAACACCGAGCAAGAACGAGGAGCAATGCGAAACACCGAGCAAGAACGAGAAGCAATGCGAAACACCGAGCAAGAACGAGAAGCAATGCGAAACACCGAGCAAGAACGAAGAGCAATGCGAAACACCGAGCAAGAACGAGAAGCAATGCGAAACACCGAGCAAGAACGAGGAGCAATGCGAAACACCGAGCAAGAACGAGGAGCAATGCGAAACACCGAGCAAGAACGAGAAGCAATGCGAAACACCGAGCAAGAACGAGAAGCAATGCGTAACACCGAGCAAGAACGAGAAGCAATGCAAAACACCGAGCAAGAACGAGAAGCAATGCGAAACACCGAGCAAGAACGAGAAGCAATGCGAAACACCGAGCAAGAACGAGAAGCAATGCGTAACACCGAGCAAGAACGAGGAGCAATGCGAAACACCGAGCAAGAACGAGAAGCAATGCGAAACACCGAGCAAGAACGAGAAGCAATGCGAGGCACCGAGCAAGAACGAGAAGCAATGCGTAACACCGAGCAAGAACGAGAAGCAATGCAAAACACCGAGCAAGAACGAGAAGCAATGCGAAACACCGAGCAAGAACGAGAAGCAATGCGAAACACCGAGCAAGAACGAGAAGCAATGCGAAACACCGAGCAAGAACGAGAAGCAATGCGAGGCACCGTGCAAGAACGAGGAGCAATGCAAAACACCGAGCAAGAACGAGGAGCAATGCGAAACACCGAGCAAGAACGAGAAGCAATGCGAAACACCGAGCAAGAACGAGGAGCAATGCGAAACACCGAGCAAGAACGAGGAGCAATGCAAAACACCGAGCAAGAACGAGAAGCAATGCGAAACACCGAGCAAGAACGAGAAGCAATGCGAAACACCGAGCAAGAACGAGAAGCAATGCGTAACACCGAGCAAGAACGAGGAGCAATGTTAAACACCGAGCAAGAACGAGAAGCAATGCGAAACACCGAGCAAGAACGAGAAGCAATGCGAGACACCGTGCAAGAACGAGGAGCAATGCGAAACACCGAGCAAGAACGAGGAGCAATGCGAAACACCGAGCAAGAACGAGAAGCAATGCGAAACACCGAGCAAGAACGAGGAGCAATGCGAAACACCGAGCAAGAACGAGGAGCAATGCGAAACACCGAGCAAGAACGAGAAGCAATGCGAGGCACCGAGCAAGAACGAGAAGCAATGCGAAACACCGAGCAAGAACGAGGAGCAATGCGAAACACCGAGCAAGAACGAGGAGCAATGCTAAACACCGAGCAAGAACGAGAAGCAATGCGAAACACCGAGCAAGAACGAGGAGCAATGCTAAACACCGAGCAAGAACGAGAAGCAATGCGAAACACCGAGCAAGAACGAGAAGCAATGCGAGGCATCGAGCAAGAACGAGGAGCAATGCGAAACACCGAGCAAGAACGAGGAGCAATGCGAAACACCGAGCAAGAACGAGAAGCAATGCGAGGCATCGTGCAAGAACGAGGAGCAATGCGAAACACCGAGCAAGAACGAGAAGCAATGCGAAACATCGAGCAAGAACGAGAAGCAATGCGAAACACCGAGCAAGAACGAGAAGCAATGCGAAACACCGAGCAAGAACGAGAAGCAATGCGAAACACCGAGCAAGAACGAGGAGCAATGCGAAACACCGAGCAAGAACGAGAAGCAATGCGAAACACCGAGCAAGAACGAGGAGCAATGCGAAACACCGTGCAAGAACGAGAAGCAATGCGAAACACCGAGCAAGAACGAGAAGCAATGCATAACACCGAGCAAGAACGAGAAGCAATGCGAAACACCGAGCAAGAACGAGGAGCAATGTTAAACACCGAGCAAGAACGAAGAGCAATGCGAAACACCGAGCAAGAACGAGGAGCAATGCGAGGCACCGTGCAAGAACGAGGAGCAATGCGAAACACCGTGCAAGAACGAGAAGCAATGCGAAACACCGAGCAAGAACGAGAAGCAATGCGAAACACCGAGCAAGAACGAGAAGCAATGCGAAACACCGAGCAAGAACGAGAAGCAATGCGAGACACCGTGCAAGAACGAGGAGCAATGCGAAACACCGTGCAAGAACGAGAAGCAATGCGAAACACCGAGCAAGAACGAGAAGCAATGCGAAACACCGAGCAAGAACGAGAAGCAATGCGAAACACCGAGCAAGAACGAGAAGCAATGCGAGACACCGTGCAAGAACGAGGAGCAATGCGAAACACCGAGCAAGAACGAGAAGCAATGCGAAACACCGAGCAAGAACGAGAAGCAATGCGAAACACCGAGCAAGAACGAGAAGCAATGCGAAACACCGAGCAAGAACGAGAAGCAATGCGAGACATCGAGCAAGAACGAGGAGCAATGCGAAACACCGTGCAAGAACGAGAAGCAATGCGAAACACCGAGCAAGAACGAGAAGCAATGCAAACACCGAGCAAGAACGAGAAGCAATGCGTAACACCGAGCAAGAACGAGGAGCAATGTTAAACACCGAGCAAGAACGAAGAGCAATGCGAAACACCGAGCAAGAACGAGAAGCAATGCGAAACACCGAGCAAGAACGAGAAGCAATGCGAAACACCGAGCAAGAACGAGGAGCAATGCGAAACACCGAGCAAGAACGAGGAGCAATGCGAAACACCGAGCAAGAACGAGGAGCAATGCGAAACACCGAGCAAGAACGAGGAGCAATGCGAAACACCGAGCAAGAACGAGGAGCAATGCGAAACACCGAGCAAGAACGAGAGAGCAATGCGAAACACCGAGCAAGAACGAGAAGCAATGCGAGGCACCGAGCAAGAACGAGAAGCAATGCAAAACACCGAGCAAGAACGAGGAGCAATGCGAAACACCGAGCAAGAACGAGGAGCAATGTTAAACACCGAGCAAGAACGAGAAGCAATGCGAAACACCGAGCAAGAACGAGAGAGCAATGCGAAACACCGAGCAAGAACGAGGAGCAATGCGAAACACCGAGCAAGAACGAGAAGCAATGCGTAAACACCGAGCAAGAACGAGAAGCAATGCGAAACACCGAGCAAGAACGAGGAGCAATGCGAAACACCGTGCAAGAACGAGAAGCAATGCGTAACACCGAGCAAGAACGAGGAGCAATGCGAAACACCGAGCAAGAACGAGAAGCAATGCGTAACACCGAGCAAGAACGAGGAGCAATGTTAAACACCGAGAAAGAACGAGAAGCAATGCGAAACACCGAGCAAGAACGAGGAGCAATGTTAAACACCGAGCAAGAACGAGAAGCAATGCGAAACACCGAGCAAGAACGAGGAGCAATGTTAAACACCGAGCAAGAACGAGAAGCAATGCGTAACACCGAGCAAGAACGAGGAGCAATGTTAAACACCGAGAAAGAACGAGAAGCAATGCGAAACACCGAGCAAGAACGAGAAGCAATGCGAAACACCGAGCAAGAACGAGGAGCAATGCGAAACACCGAGCAAGAACGAGAAGCAATGCGAAACACCGAGCAAGAACGAGAAGCAATGCGAAACACCGAGCAAGAACGAGAAGCAATGCGTAACACCGAGCAAGAACGAGGAGCAATGCGTAACACCGAGCAAGAACGAGGAGCAATGTTAAACACCGAGAAAGAACGAGAAGCAATGCGAAACACCGAGCAAGAACGAGGAGCAATGTTAAACACCGAGAAAGAACGAGAAGCAATGCGTAACACCGAGCAAGAACGAGGAGCAATGCGTAACACCGAGCAAGAACGAGGAGCAATGTTAAACACCGAGAAAGAACGAGAAGCAATGCGTAACACCGAGCAAGAACGAGAAGCAATGCGAAACACCGAGCAAGAACGAGAAGCAATGCGTAACACCGAGCAAGAACGAGGAGCAATGTTAAACACCGAGAAAGAACGAGAAGCAATGCGTAACACCGAGCAAGAACGAGGAGCAATGTTAAACACCGTGCAAGAACGAGAAGCAATGCGAAACACCGAGCAAGAACGAGAAGCAATGCGTAACACCGAGCAAGAACGAGGAGCAATGTTAAACACCGAGAAAGAACGAGAAGCAATGCGAAACACCGAGCAAGAACGAGGAGCAATGTTAAACACCGAGCAAGAACGAAGAGCAATGCGAAACACCGAGCAAGAACGAGGAGCAATGTTAAACACCGAGAAAGAACGAGAAGCAATGCGTAACACCGAGCAAGAACGAGGAGCAATGTTAAACACCGAGCAAGAACGAGAAGCAATGCGAAACACCGAGCAAGAACGAGAAGCAATGCGTAACACCGAGCAAGAACGAGGAGCAATGCGAAACACCGAGCAAGAACGAGAAACAATGCGAAACACCGAGCAAGAACGAGAAGCAATGCGTAACACCGAGCAAGAACGAGGAGCAATGCGTAACACCGAGCAAGAACGAGGAGCAATGCGAAACACCGAGCAAGAACGAGAAACAATGCGAAACACCGAGCAAGAACGAGAAGCAATGCGTAACACCGAGCAAGAACGAGAAGCAATGCGAAACACCGAGCAAGAACGAGAAGCAATGCGTAACACCGAGCAAGAACGAGGAGCAATGTTAAACACCGAGCAAGAACGAAGAGCAATGCGAAACACCGAGCAAGAACGAGGAGCAATGTTAAACACCGAGAAAGAACGAGAAGCAATGCGTAACACCGAGCAAGAACGAGAAGCAATGCGAAACACCGAGCAAGAACGAGAAGCAATGCGTAACACCGAGCAAGAACGAGGAGCAATGTTAAACACCGAGAAAGAACGAGAAGCAATGCGTAACACCGAGCAAGAACGAGGAGCAATGTTAAACACCGTGCAAGAACGAGAAGCAATGCGAAACACCGAGCAAGAACGAGAAGCAATGCGTAACACCGAGCAAGAACGAGGAGCAATGTTAAACACCGAGAAAGAACGAGAAGCAATGCGAAACACCGAGCAAGAACGAGGAGCAATGTTAAACACCGAGCAAGAACGAAGAGCAATGCGAAACACCGAGCAAGAACGAGGAGCAATGTTAAACACCGAGAAAGAACGAGAAGCAATGCGTAACACCGAGCAAGAACGAGGAGCAATGTTAAACACCGAGAAAGAACGAGAAGCAATGCGAAACACCGAGCAAGAACGAGGAGCAATGTTAAACACCGAGAAAGAACGAGAAGCAATGCGTAACACCGAGCAAGAACGAGGAGCAATGCGTAACACCGAGCAAGAACGAGGAGCAATGTTAAACACCGAGAAAGAACGAGAAGCAATGCGAAACACCGAGCAAGAACGAGGAGCAATGTTAAACACCGAGCAAGAACGAAGAGCAATGCGAAACACCGAGCAAGAACGAGGAGCAATGTTAAACACCGAGAAAGAACGAGAAGCAATGCGTAACACCGAGCAAGAACGAGGAGCAATGTTAAACACCGTGCAAGAACGAGAAGCAATGCGAAACACCGAGCAAGAACGAGAAGCAATGCGTAACACCGAGCAAGAACGAGGAGCAATGTTAAACACCGAGAAAGAACGAGAAGCAATGCGAAACACCGAGCAAGAACGAGGAGCAATGCGAAAAACCGAGCAAGAACGAGAAGCAATGCGAAACACCAAGCAAGAACGAGGAGCAATGTTAAACACCGAGCAAGAACGAAGAGCAATGCGAAACACCGAGCAAGAACGAGGAGCAATGTTAAACACCGAGAAAGAACGAGAAGCAATGCGAAACACCGAGCAAGAACGAGGAGCAATGTTAAACACCGAGCAAGAACGAGAGAGCAATGCGAAACACCGAGCAAGAACGAGGAGCAATGTTAAACACCGAGAAAGAACGAGAAGCAATGCGTAACACCGAGCAAGAACGAGGAGCAATGTTAAACACCGTGCAAGAACGAGAAGCAATGCGAAACACCGAGCAAGAACGAAGAGCAATGCGAAACACCGAGCAAGAACGAGGAGCAATGTTAAACACCGAGAAAGAACGAGAAGCAATGCGTAACACCGAGCAAGAACGAGGAGCAATGTTAAACACCGTGCAAGAACGAGAAGCAATGCGAAACACCGAGCAAGAACGAGAAGCAATGCGTAACACCGAGCAAGAACGAGGAGCAATGTTAAACACCGAGAAAGAACGAGAAGCAATGCGAAACACCGAGCAAGAACGAGGAGCAATGTTAAACACCGAGCAAGAACGAAGAGCAATGCGAAACACCGAGCAAGAACGAGGAGCAATGTTAAACACCGAGAAAGAACGAGAAGCAATGCGTAACACCGAGCAAGAACGAGGAGCAATGTTAAACACCGAGCAAGAACGAGAAGCAATGCGTAACACCGAGCAAGAACGAGGAGCAATGTTAAACACCGAGAAAGAACGAGAAGCAATGCGAAACACCGAGCAAGAACGAGGAGCAATGTTAAACACCGAGCAAGAACGAAGAGCAATGCGAAACACCGAGCAAGAACGAGGAGCAATGTTAAACACCGAGAAAGAACGAGAAGCAATGCGTAACACCGAGCAAGAACGAGGAGCAATGTTAAACACCGTGCAAGAACGAGAAGCAATGCGAAACACCGAGCAAGAACGAGAAGCAATGCGTAACACCGAGCAAGAACGAGGAGCAATGTTAAACACCGAGAAAGAACGAGAAGCAATGCGAAACACCGAGCAAGAACGAGAAGCAATGCGTAACACCGAGCAAGAACGAGGAGCAATGTTAAACACCGAGAAAGAACGAGAAGCAATGCGAAACACCGAGCAAGAACGAGGAGCAATGTTAAACACCGAGCAAGAACGAAGAGCAATGCGAAACACCGAGCAAGAACGAGGAGCAATGTTAAACACCGAGAAAGAACGAGAAGCAATGCGTAACACCGAGCAAGAACGAGGAGCAATGTTAAACACCGAGCAAGAACGAGAAGCAATGCGAAACACCGAGCAAGAACGAGGAGCAATGTTAAACACCGAGAAAGAACGAGAAGCAATGCGTAACACCGAGCAAGAACGAGGAGCAATGTTAAACACCGAGCAAGAACGAGGAGCAATGCGAAACACCGAGCAAGAACGAGGAGCAATGTTAAACACCGAGAAAGAACGAGAAGCAATGCGTAACACCGAGCAAGAACGAGGAGCAATGTTAAACACCGAGCAAGAACGAGAAGCAATGCGTAACACCGAGCAAGAACGAGGAGCAATGTTAAACACCGAGCAAGAACGAGAAGCAATGCGAAACACCGAGCAAGAACGAGACTACTACTAGGATCGGCATGCTGCATTGCAGCTGCATTTTTAGGAATGCTGTGCCGGCTTGTCAACAAAATTGCACCGCCACAACTCCCTATCACCCATGACATTTGCTAGATCATCCGCATCTTTAAGGCCAGTGTCCTTTAAGATGCGTCTCAAGAAAGTCATGGGCTGTCCACCATGCTTATTCACTCCACGAGGCTGCCAAAGTACAAGATTATGCACTGGCTGGTCCTCACGGCGAAAGCAATGTCCTGCAAAGCGGAGGCGATTTTGTTCTAGTGTCAAGCTTGGGGGAACCAATGAGACACCTCCAATGTTATATAGTGTCTGGTTGGAGATGTGTGCATTGTACTTGACACAATGAACCCGGCGTAGCATTCTTGTGAATGTGCCATCCAGAGATTTGGTGTCCTCAGCAGTTAGAGCCCAGCATGGACTCCCGTAGAGGAGTACTGGAACTACTGCTGCTCTAAATAATCGGACCTTAAGTTTCCGATTAATTCTTGGTGACTTCCAAATCCTGGAAAGCCTATTCAAGGCTGCCCATGCCTTTCCCTTACGTATTCGAAGGTCCTCACCTGACTTCCGGATCCATGATCCCAGGTAACAGAAGTCGTCCACATGCTCAAGCATACCATCCTTTGAGCTTATGCTCATCCGATCAGAGACTTGCTGAGGACTTTCAAAGTTAACTGTCAGAATTTTGGTCTTTCTGGAGTTAATAAAAAGACCAACACTAGAAGCAGCATGTTCTAATGAGCTGAGGAGCCGTTGGGCTCCCTCTAATGATTCTGAGAGTACTCCTAAGTCATCAGCAAAGTCTAGATCAGTTAGGTACTTGGCAGGATTTCCTCGACTTCTGGAGCCAGTAGGTGGAGTTATCATCACCCCATCATCATTATGATGATCTAAGGACATGCGTAGAACATAGTCAACCACAATAATGAACAAGAATGGTGCAAGTGTGTCTCCTTGGAGGACGCCCCATAACACTTCAAATGGTTCTGTGTCACCGTCAACAGTAGACACAAATGTTGTCGAACCATCGTATACTGATCTGATTGCTGCAATAATTTCATCAGGAATCCCATATAATGAAAGTATGCTGAACATACGTGAGCGAGAGACTGAATCAAAGGCCTTGAAGAAGTCAACAAAGATAACAGCCAGATGCCTGTCTTTCTTTTTTGATAATTCTTCAATTATCCTTCTAAGTGCCAAAATGGGCTCCATGGTCCCACGACCTTTACGGAACCCATTCTGATTTCCACGGAGCAGTCTCTCAATGGGATCCCTGATGCGATTTAATAGAATCCTATTGTATAGCTTTGCAGCAATCGAGATCAATGAGATTCCCCGAAAAGAACCATAGAGTGTTAGGTTGCCCTTCTTGGGAACTGGCACCAACTTATTTGTTTTCATTTCTTGTGGGACTCTTGTTGTACGGTACATGTCTACTATGATGGGATAGATGAGCTTTAAACACTCAGGTATTTTAAAGACCTCAGGGGGAACACCATCTACTCCACTGGCACGATTGGTCTTAATGCTCTTTGCAGCAGCCTTCACTTCTGCAAAGGAGATATCGCCAATGGGAATATCTGGGAGTACAGACTCAGACACCTTTACTTCTATAAAGTTATCAGGCAATACCCTGTCATTATTGAGGAGCTTTTCAAAGTGGGCTTTCCAACCATTGAGGCGATCGGCTGGTGATTCAGCCTTAACCTTGGTGGTTGGTTGGCTTTTCCGCCCAGTAAGCAGATTGATCGATTTCCATGCCTGGGATGATTGCCTGCTGTCGTCAGCATTATTGATGGCATCAACCTGTTGGTTTATTAGCTCCTGTAGATTAACAGAGTACTGCCTGTTCAGGGACCTAGATGCAGCCTTAACTGCATTCTTGGCCGCTAAAGTCTGTTTGCGTCGGGACTCTTTCTGCGCCTTATGAAGGTCGTTTCGGCACTTTTGAATTTTGTTGTCAGTCCAGGGGGCCCTTTTCCTGTTTCGAGGGTATACAGGAACTGTTTCTGCAGCTGCTAACTTAACTGCTTCTGTAAAGGCAGTATAGCCCTCACAGTGATCTGCCGCCTCAGAAGCAAGAGCCTCATACCTGTTACTCAGCTGTAGTGTGAAGCTGGATCTCACACTTGGCTGTTGCAACAGAGAAGACCAGTCATGCCGCGGCAAGGCAGAAATCAGAATAAGATATCAGAGAAGCAATGCGAAACACCGAGCAAGAACGAGAAGCAATGCGAGGCACCGTGCAAGAACGAGGAGCAATGCAAAACACCGAGCAAGAACGAGGAGCAATGCAAAACACCGAGCAAGAACGAGAAGCAATGCGAAACACCGAGCAAGAACGAGAAGCAATGCGAAACACCGAGCAAGAACGAGAAGCAATGCGAAACACCGAGCAAGAACGAGAAGCAATGCGAGACACCATGCAAGAACGAGAAGCAATGCGAGGCACCGTGCAAGAACGAGGAGCAATGTTAAACACCGAGCAAGAACGAGGAGCAATGTTAAACACCGAGCAAGAACGAGGAGCAATGCAAAACACCGAGCAAGAACGAGGAGCAATGCAAAACACCGAGCAAGAACGAGAAGCAATGCGAAACACCGAGCAAGAACGAGAAGCAATGCGAAACACCGAGCAAGAACGAGAAGCAATGCGAAACACCGAGCAAGAACGAGAAGCAATGCGAGACACCATGCAAGAACGAGAAGCAATGCGAGGCACCGTGCAAGAACGAGGAGCAATGTTAAACACCGAGCAAGAACGAGGAGCAATGCGAAACACCGAGCAAGAACGAAGAGCAATGCGAAAAACCGAGCAAGAACAAGAAGCAATGCGAAACACCGAGCAAGAACGAAGAGCAATGCGAAAAACCGAGCAAGAACGAGAAGCAATGCGAAACACCGAGCAAGAACGAAGAGCAATGCGAAACACCGAGCAAGAACGAGAAGCAATGCGAAACACCGAGCAAGAACGAAGAGCAATGCGAAAAACCGAGCAAGAACAAGAAGCAATGCGAAACACCGAGCAAGAACGAGAAGCAATGCGAAACACCGAGCAAGAACGAAGAGCAATGCGAAAAACCGAGCAAGAACAAGAAGCAATGCGAAACACCGAGCAAGAACGAAGAGCAATGCGAAAAACCGAGCAAGAACGAGAAGCAATGCGAAACACCGAGCAAGAACGAAGAGCAATGCGAAACACCGAGCAAGAACGAGAAGCAATGCGAAACACCGAGCAAGAACGAGAAGCAATGCGAAACACCGAGCAAGAACGAGAAGCAATGCGAGGCACCGTGCAAGAACGAGGAGCAATGCGAAAAACCGAGCAAGAACAAGAAGCAATGCGAAACACCGAGCAAGAACGAAGAGCAATGCGAAAAACCGAGCAAGAACGAGAAGCAATGCGAAACACCGAGCAAGAACGAAGAGCAATGCGAAACACCGAGCAAGAACGAGAAGCAATGCGAAACACCGAGCAAGAACGAGAAGCAATGCGAAACACCGAGCAAGAACGAGAAGCAATGCGAGGCACCGTGCAAGAACGAGGAGCAATGCAAAACACCGAGCAAGAACGAGGAGCAATGTTAAACACCGAGCAAGAACAAGAAGCAATGCGAAACACCGAGCAAGAACGAAGAGCAATGCGAAAAACCGAGCAAGAACGAGAAGCAATGCGAAACACCGAGCAAGAACGAAGAGCAATGCGAAACACCGAGCAAGAACGAGAAGCAATGCGAAACACCGAGCAAGAACGAGAAGCAATGCGTAACACCGAGCAAGAACGAGGAGCAATGTTAAACACCGAGAAAGAACGAGAAGCAATGCGAGACACCGTGCAAGAACGAGGAGAAATGCGAAACACCGAGCAAGAACGAGGAGCAATGCGAAACACCGAGCAAGAACGAGGAGCAATGCGAAACACCGAGCAAGAACGAGAAGCAATGCGAAACACCGAGCAAGAACGAGGAGCAATGCGAAACACCGAGCAAGAACGAGGAGCAATGCGAAACACCGAGAAAGAACGAGAAGCAATGCGAAACACCGAGCAAGAACGAGAAGCAATGCGAAACACCGAGCAAGAACGAGGAGCAATGCGAAACACCGAGAAAGAACGAGAAGCAATGCGAAACACCGAGCAAGAACGAGAAGCAATGCGAAACACCGAGCAAGAACGAGGAGCAATGCGAAACACCGAGCAAGAACGAGAAGCAATGCGAAACACCGAGCAAGAACGAGAAGCAATGCGAAACACCGAGCAAGAACGAGAAGCAATGCGAAACACCGAGAAAGAACGAGAAGCAATGCGAAACACCGAGCAAGAACGAGGAGCAATGTTAAACACCGAGCAAGAACGAGAAACAATGCGAAACACCGAGCAAGAACGAGGAGCAATGCGAAACACCGAGCAAGAACGAGAAGCAATGCGAAACACCGAGAAAGAACGAGAAGCAATGCGAAACACCGAGCAAGAACGAGAAGCAATGCGAAACACCGAGCAAGAACGAGAAGCAATGCGAAACACCGAGAAAGAACGAGAAGCAATGCGAAACACCGAGCAAGAACGAGAAGCAATGCGAAACACCGAGCAAGAACGAGGAGCAATGCGAAACACCGAGCAAGAACGAGAAGCAATGCGAAACACCGAGCAAGAACGAGGAGCAATGCGAAACACCGAGCAAGAACGAGGAGCAATGCGAAACACCGAGCAAGAACGAGGAGCAATGCGAAACACCGAGCAAGAACGAGAAGCAATGCGAAACACCGTGCAAGAACGAGGAGCAATGTTAAACACCGAGAAAGAACGAGAAGCAATGCGTAACACCGAGCAAGAACGAGGAGCAATGCGAAACACCGAGCAAGAACGAGAAGCAATGCGAAACACCGTGCAAGAACGAGGAGCAATGTTAAACACCGAGAAAGAACGAGAAGCAATGCGTAACACCGAGCAAGAACGAGAAGCAATGCGAAACACCGAGCAAGAACGAGAAGCAATGCGAAACACCGTGCAAGAACGAGGAGCAATGTTAAACACCGAGAAAGAACGAGAAGCAATGCGTAACACCGAGCAAGAACGAGGAGCAATGCGAAACACCGAGCAAGAACGAGAAGCAATGCGAAACACCGAGCAAGAACGAGAAGCAATGCGAAACACCGAGCAAGAACGAGAAGCAATGCGAAACACCGAGCAAGAACGAGAAGCAATGCGAAACACCGAGCAAGAACGAGAAGCAATGCGAAACACCGTGCAAGAACGAGGAGCAATGTTAAACACCGAGAAAGAACGAGAAGCAATGCGTAACACCGAGCAAGAACGAGGAGCAATGCGAAACACCGAGCAAGAACGAGAAGCAATGCGAAACACCGAGCAAGAACGAGAAGCAATGCGAAACACCGAGCAAGAACGAGGAGCAATGCGAAACACCGAGAAAGAACGAGAAGCAATGCGAAACACCGAGCAAGAACGAGAAGCAATGCGAAACACCGAGCAAGAACGAGAAGCAATGCGAAACACCGTGCAAGAACGAGGAGCAATGTTAAACACCGAGAAAGAACGAGAAGCAATGCGAAACACCGAGCAAGAACGAGGAGCAATGTTAAACACCGAGCAAGAACGAAGAGCAATGCGTAACACCGAGCAAGAACGAGGAGCAATGCGAAACACCGAGCGAGAACGAGAAGCAATGCGAAACACCATGCAAGAACTGGGAGCAATGCGTAACACCGAGCAAGAACGAGAAGCAATGCGAAACACCATGCAAGAACTGGGAGCAATGCGTAACACCGAACAAGAACGAGAAGCAATGCGAAACACCTAGCAAGAACGAGGAGCAATGCGAAACACCGAGCAAGAACGAGAAGCAATGCGAAACATCGAGCAAGAACGAGAAGCAATGCGAAACACCGAGCAAGAACGAGAAGCAATGCGAAACACCGTGCAAGAACGAGGAGCAATGTTAAACACCGAGAAAGAACGAGAAGCAATGCGTAACACCGAGCAAGAACGAGGAGCAATGCGAAACACCGAGCAAGAACGAGAAGCAATGCGAAACACCTAGCAAGAACGAGGAGCAATGCGAAACACCGAGCAAGAACGAGAAGCAATGCGAAACATCGAGCAAGAACGAGGAGCAATGCGAAACACCGTACAAGAACGAGAAGCAATGTGTAACATCGAGCAAGAACGAGGAGCAATGTTAACACCGAGAAAGAACGAGAAGCAATGCGAAACACCGAGCAAGAACGAGAAGCAATGCGAAACACCGAGCAAGAACGAGAAGCAATGCGAGACACCGAGCAAGAACGAGGAGCAATGCGAAACACCGAGCGAGAACGAGAAGCAATGCGAAACACCATGCAAGAACTGGGAGCAATGCGTAACACCGAGAAAGAACGAGAAGCAATGCGTAACACCGAGCAAGAACGAGGAGCAATGCGAAACACCGAGCGAGAACGAGAAGCAATGCGAAACACCATGCAAGAACTGGGAGCAATGCGTAACACCGAGCAAGAACGAGAAGCAATGCGAAACACCATGCAAGAACTGGGAGCAATGCGTAACACCGAACAAGAACGAGAAGCAATGCGAAACACCTAGCAAGAACGAGGAGCAATGCGAAACACCGAGCAAGAACGAGAAGCAATGCGAAACATCGAGCAAGAACGAGAAGCAATGCGAAACACCGAGCAAGAACGAGAAGCAATGCGAAACACCGTGCAAGAACGAGGAGCAATGTTAAACACCGAGAAAGAACGAGAAGCAATGCGTAACACCGAGCAAGAACGAGGAGCAATGCGAAACACCGAGCAAGAACGAGAAGCAATGCGAAACACCTAGCAAGAACGAGGAGCAATGCGAAACACCGAGCAAGAACGAGAAGCAATGCGAAACATCGAGCAAGAACGAGGAGCAATGCGAAACACCGTACAAGAACGAGAAGCAATGTGTAACATCGAGCAAGAACGAGGAGCAATGTTAAACACCGAGAAAGAACGAGAAGCAATGCGAAACACCGAGCAAGAACGAGAAGCAATGCGAAACACCGAGCAAGAACGAGAAGCAATGCGAGACACCGTGCAAGAACGAGAAGCAATGCGAGGCACCGAGCAAGAACGAGGGGCAATGCGAAACACCGAGCAAGAACGAGAAGCAATGCGAAACACCGAGCAAGAACGAGGAGCAATGTTAAACACCGAGCAAGAACGGGGAGCAATTCGAAACACCGAGCAAGAACGAAGAGCAATGCGAAACACCGAGCAAGAACGAGAAGCAATGCGAGACACCATGCAAGAACGAGAAGCAATGCGAGGCACCGAGCAAGAACGAGGAGCAATGTTAAACACCGAGCAAGAACGAGAAGCAATGCGAAACACCGAGCAAGAACGAGGAGCAATGTTAAACACCGAGCAAGAACGGGGAGCAATTCGAAACACCGAGCAAGAACGAAGAGCAATGCGAAACACCGAGCAAGAACGAGAAGCAATGCGAGACACCGAGCAAGAACGAGAAGCAATGCGAGGCACCGTGCAAGAACGAGGAGCAATGCAAAACACCGAGCAAGAACGAGAAGCAATGCGAAACACCGAGCAAGAACGAGGAGCAATGTTAAACACCGAGCAAGAACGAGAAGCAATGCGAAACACCGAGCAAGAACGAGAAGCAATGCGAGGCACCGTGCAAGAACGAGGAGCAATGCAAAACACCGAGCAAGAACGAGAAGCAATGCGAAACACCGAGCAAGAACGAGGAGCAATGTTAAACACCGAGCAAGAACGGGGAGCAATTCGAAACACCGAGCAAGAACGAAGAGCAATGCGAAACACCGAGCAAGAACGAGAAGCAATGCGAGACACCGAGCAAGAACGAGAAGCAATGCGAAACACCGTGGAAGAACGAGAAGCAATGCGAAACACCGAGCAAGAACGAGAAGCAATGCGAAACACCGTGGAAGAACGAGAAGCAATGCGAAACACCGAGCAAGAACGAGAAGCAATGCGAGGCACCGTGCAAGAACGAGGAGCAATGCAAAACACCGAGCAAGAACGAGAAGCAATGCGAAACACCGAGCAAGAACGAGGAGCAATGTTAAACACCGAGCAAGAACGGGGAGCAATTCGAAACACCGAGCAAGAACGAAGAGCAATGCGAAACACCGAGCAAGAACGAGAAGCAATGCGAGGCACCAAGCAAGAACGAGGAGCAATGTTAAACACCGAGCAAGAACGAGAAACAATGCGAAACACCGAGCAAGAACGAGGAGCAATGCGAAACACCGAGCAAGAACGAGAAGCAATGCGAGACACCGTGCAAGAACGAGAAGCAATGCGAGGCACCGAGCAAGAACGAGGGGCAATGCGAAACACCGAGCAAGAACGAGAAGCAATGCGAAACACCGAGCAAGAACGAGAAGCAATGCGAAACACCGAGCAAGAACGAGAAGCAATGCGAAACACCGAGCAAGAACGAGGAGCAATGCGAAAAACCGAGCGAGAACGAGAAGCAATGCGAAACACCATGCAAGAACTGGGAGCAATGCGAAACACCGAACAAGAACGAGAAGCAATGCGAGACACCGTGCAAGAACGTGGAGCAATGCAAAACAACGAGCAAGAACGAGAAGCAATGCGAAACACCGAGCAAGAACGAGGAGCAATGCGAAACACCGTGCAAAAACAAGAAGCAATGCGAAACACCATGCAAGAACTGGGAGCAATGCGAAACACCGAACAAGAACGAGAAGCAATGCGAGACACCGTGCAAGAACGTGGAGCAATGCAAAACAACGAGCAAGAACGAGAAGCAATGCGAAACACCGAGCAAGAACGAGGAGCAATGCGAAACACCGAGCAAGAACGAGAAGCAATGCGAAACACCGAGCAAGAACGAGAAGCAATGCGAAACACCGAGCAAGAACGAGAAGCAATGCGAGACACCGAGCAAGAACGAGAAGCAATGCGAAACACCGTGGAAGAACGAGAAGCAATGCGAAACACCGAGCAAGAACGAGAAGCAATGCGAGACACCGAGCAAGAACGAGAAGCAATGCGAAACACCGTGGAAGAACGAGAAGCAATGCGAAACACCGAGCAAGAACGAGAAGCAATGCGAAACACCGTGGAAGAACGAGAAGCAATGCGAGGCACCGAGCAAGAACGAGAAGCAATGCGAGGCACCGTGCAAGAACGAGGAGCAATGCAAAACACCGAGCAAGAACGAGAAGCAATGCGAAACACCGAGCAAGAACGAGGAGCAATGTTAAACACCGAGCAAGAACGGGGAGCAATTCGAAACACCGAGCAAGAACGAAGAGCAATGCGAAACACCGAGCAAGAACGAGAAGCAATGCGAGACACCGAGCAAGAACGAGAAGCAATGCGAAACACCGTGGAAGAACGAGGAGCAATGTTAAACACCGAGCAAGAACGGGGAGCAATTCGAAACACCGAGCAAGAACGAGGAGCAATGTTAAACACCGAGCAAGAACGGGGAGCAATTCGAAACACCGAGCAAGAACGAAGAGCAATGCGAAACACCGAGCAAGAACGAGAAGCAATGCGAAACACCGAGCAAGAACGAGAAGCAATGCGAAACACCGAGCAAGAACGAGGAGCAATGCGAAACACCGAGCAAGAACGAGTAGCAATGCGAAACACCGAGCAAGAACGAGGAGCAATGCAAAACACCGAGCAAGAACGAGGAGCAATGCAAAACACCGAGCAAGAACGAGAAGCAATGCGAAACACCGTGGAAGAACGAGAAGCAATGCGAAACACCGAGCAAGAACGAGAAGCAATGCGAAACACCGTGGAAGAACGAGAAGCAATGCGAAACACCGAGCAAGAACGAGAAGCAATGCGAGGCACCGTGCAAGAACGAGGAGCAATGCAAAACACCGAGCAAGAACGAGAAGCAATGCGAAACACCGAGCAAGAACGAGGAGCAATGTTAAACACCGAGCAAGAACGGGGAGCAATTCGAAACACCGAGCAAGAACGAAGAGCAATGCGAAACACCGAGCAAGAACGAGAAGCAATGCGAGGCACCAAGCAAGAACGAGGAGCAATGTTAAACACCGAGCAAGAACGAGAAACAATGCGAAACACCGAGCAAAAACGAGGAGCAATGCGAAACACCGAGCAAGAACGAGAAGCAATGCGAGACACCGTGCAAGAACGAGAAGCAATGCGAGGCACCGAGCAAGAACGAGGGGCAATGCGAAACACCGAGCAAGAACGAGAAGCAATGCGAAACACCGAGCAAGAACGAGAAGCAATGCGAGACACCGTGCAAGAACGAGGAGCAATGCGAAACACCGAGCAAGAACGAGAAGCAATGCGAAACACCGAGCAAGAACGAGAAACAATGCGAAACACCGAGCAAGAACGAGGAGCAATGCGAAACACCGAGCAAGAACGAGGAGCAATGCGAAACACCGAGCAAGAACGAGAAGCAATGCGAAACACCGAGCAAGAACGAGAAACAATGCGAAACACCGAGCAAGAACGAGGAGCAATGCGAAACACCGAGCAAGAACGAGAAGCAATGCGAGACACCGTGCAAGAACGAGAAGCAATGCGAGGCACCGAGCAAGAACGAGGGGCAATGCGAAACACCGAGCAAGAACGAGAAGCAATGCGAAACACCGAGCAAGAACGAGAAGCAATGCGAAACACCGAGCAAGAACGAGAAGCAATGCGAAACACCGAGCAAGAACGAGGAGCAATGCGAAAAACCGAGCGAGAACGAGAAGCAATGCGAAACACCATGCAAGAACTGGGAGCAATGCGAAACACCGAACAAGAACGAGAAGCAATGCGAGACACCGTGCAAGAACGTGGAGCAATGCAAAACAACGAGCAAGAACGAGAAGCAATGCGTAACACCGAGCAAGAACGAGAAGCAATGCGAAACACCGAGCAAGAACGAGGAGCAATGCGAAACACCGTGCAAAAACAAGAAGCAATGCGAAACACCATGCAAGAACTGGGAGCAATGCGAAACACCGAACAAGAACGAGAAGCAATGCGAGACACCGTGCAAGAACGTGGAGCAATGCAAAACAACGAGCAAGAACGAGAAGCAATGCGAAACACCGAGCAAGAACGAGGAGCAATGCGAAACACCGAGCAAGAACGAGAAGCAATGCGAAACACCGAGCAAGAACGAGAAGCAATGCGAAACACCGAGCAAGAACGAGAAGCAATGCGTAACACCGAGCAAGAACGAGGAGCAATGTTAAACACCGAGAAAGAACGAGAAGCAATGCGTAACACCGAGCAAGAACGAGAAGCAATGCGAAACACCGAGCAAGAACGAGAAGCAATGCGAGACACCGTGCAAGAACGAGAAGCAATGCGAGGCACCGAGCAAGAACGAGAAGCAATGCGAAACACCGAGCAAGAACGAGGAGCAATGCGAAAAACCGAGCGAGAACGAGAAGCAATGCGAAACACCATGCAAGAACTGGGAGCAATGCGAAACACCGAACAAGAACGAGAAGCAATGCGAGACACCGTGCAAGAACGTGGAGCAATGCAAAACAACGAGCAAGAACGAGAAGCAATGCGAAACACCGAGCAAGAACGAGGAGCAATGCGAAACACCGTGCAAAAACGAGAAGCAATGCGAAACACCATGCAAGAACTGGGAGCAATGCGAAACACCATGCAAGAACTGGGAGCAATGCGAAACACCGAACAAGAACGAGAAGCAATGCGAGACACCGTGCAAGAACGTGGAGCAATGCAAAACAACGAGCAAGAACGAGAAGCAATGCGTAACACCGAGCAAGAACGAGAAGCAATGCGAAACACCGATCATCAATGAATAACACGCGTGATGTAGCTGTTTACAGTGTGCTGATCCGAGTGAGTGCAAATACCAAGTTCATAAGAAAAGTAAAGTACAGTTACTTTGCTCAACGTTTTTATTCCAAAACCGTATATCGACGAAACCACTGATTAAAACCCGCATAATATTTTGTTGTTGGTTATAAAATGTATAATATTTCTGCTTAAAGTTCACATATTTTACAATACTGTAGGAATTTAAAGGTCATTCATTACTAAGGCTACTATTTTGCAAAATTGGGGTGACGCGGCCTTTATTTAAGGTAGCCGTGGTCAATAATCATCAAAGTAGTGTGCTTAACAGTTTCTCTACTAAAGTCGATGAAGTTGTGGGGCTTGCCTGATAATATAACAGAATATAATAGAATAAAGTAACAAGTAGAAACAACTTGAAATGTAAAGTCTTAATACTTATAGTTACTGAATGAATGTACTGTATAACTGTGCAATGTAATATTTCAAATAATACTAACAGAGTTCAGTAATGATGATAAAATTATTGAATAAAATATATGATTCCTACTAATATGTACAGTACGACTATGTACCACTATGCACGACTATCTACATATGTACAATACAAACCATAATTACAGTAATAACTACTGTAACGTGTCGAAAACCGAATTTTCAAATCAATTGAAGCCCGCCAATTACACAATGAAATTGAGCCATTATTTCATCTTGTGGAATATTATAATTTATAATAATAGGGCGTTAACCTCTACATCTACTGTACCGTTGTACGTAAGTTCAAGTTGAAGACATTGAATCCGAAAGTATCGATACGATTAATATTCATATAAGATATGGCAGGAAGAAGTCTGACGATTTGCCCTTATAATTATATGATTATAAACAAAATCATATAAATGTTTTCCAGTTGCTGTATTACAACATATTTCTACATACAGTAGGCCGAGTACAATATTCTACATACTGGAATCAATTAAGAAGGTAATTTTTTTTTACGTCCGTTTCTTTTTTACCCAATACAGTAGTTTTTAGTAACGGGCCTAATAATAATATATTGCTCTAGTTTTCGCAAACTTGTTAGTTAGGCTTACATTTTCCTTAAACTTGACTGTCATACATTTTGGAAAATGAGCCAATGCCAAGCTAAAAGTATGATTCCCCGTACTTAGTTCCAATTTAAGCCTCATGCGAATTTACTTCCAATGGAAACGAATTTAGTTCCAATTTAGCCGAACTTAGTTCCAATAACTAGAGAAAAACGAAAAGGAATTTAGTTCCAATGCATGCGAACTTAGTTCAAATGTATGCGAACTTACGTAGTTCCAATAGATGCGAATTTAGTTCCAAGGGAAGCAAATTTAGTTCCAATGTGGGGCGAGACACGTATGGCGAGCCATCAGCGAACTGATATAATTATACTATGGCCGTTTCTCAAAAGTCTGTGTGTGACGTGTGTGTGTGTGTGTGTGTGTGTCGGTAGCCATAAATGTCGGAAGCCATAATCGAAGTTAATATCTTCAGCTAAATTGTACGGTTGAATCGAATTATTTCGATTCTTCTATCGGTAATTAATTATTTAGGGGGGTAACATTTATCCCATCTGGTATAAAATTAACATGGGTAGATTCGCCGAGTCCCATTCTATCAAAGTCTTTACTTTATACTCGAGATTAATGTCAAGTTTTATAGTTATTTATTGATTTACAATTAAAATTGCATTTTTATCAATTAATTCACACGCAGGCTCTAACCGCCTAATGACAGTCAATACGGAGTAATTCCTTCCCGTGTCTTAGCAACGCTGAGAATGTCCTGGCCTGTTAGAGGCAGACTGCTGCTGGTTGGGGATGGTAGGATAACATTAATTCCCTATCCATTCACTCACTCTCCATAGAACTGGCTGACGGGGGGGGGGGGGGGGGGGGGGTGTGTGTGTGTGTGTTTAGGTATCAGTTATTCAATGACATTAATATTATTACTAATGAAGGAATAGTGCTCCTTCAATACATCTCAACAGACATCAATTCATTGCCTGTGCCTACCAACGCGTGCTCCATAACATAACATACAGTATATCCTTGATTTCCATCACCTCACACCACAATTATTATTAGTAATTAAAAGTTTCAATTCGGTTTGTCGTTCCGTTATCTGGTTATTCAGTTATTGCATTATTAATAAATAAATGTTTTAAAATATATCTTACGAAATATGGTTAATAATTAAAACTTGTCGCTAACATTCTCACTATGGGGGTTTTAAGGAGTGCTGATTACATTTCTGATGTCAGTTTTCACGTTTACATAAATCTAGTCTGTCTGTCTGTCGGTCATTCTGTCAGTCAGTCTGTCAAAATATAAAAGAGAATTCAAATTAACTAACATTCTCGCTATGGGGGTTTTAAGGGGTGCTGATTTCATTTCTGATGTCAGTTTTCAGGTTTACATAAATCTAGACTGTCTGTTTGTCGGTCTTTCTGTCAGTCAGTCAGTCTGTCAAAACTTAAAAAAGAATACAAACTAACTAACATTCTCGTTATGGGGGTTTTAATGGGTGCTAAGTTTATTTCAGATGTCAGTTTTCACGTTAAAAAAAAATCTAGTCTGTCTGGCTGTCGGTCTTTCTGTCAGTCAGTCTGTGAAAACTTAACCCTATTAAACCCGGGGGGGGGTCAATATGACCCCCCCCGTGGTTTTTTTATTATAATTCTGAAACAAACGCAGTTGGGAATCTGAAATTTTATGACTTTTCCTAAAAATCTATTGTCTTCCTAGTAGTGAAAACCGTTTTCAAAAATATTGGGTACTTTTCGAGTTATAGCACCATTTTTTAACCCTACTTTTGGCACTTTTTTTGAGACGTTTTTTGAAAATTACATTTCATTAAATATGAATTGTAACATCTCTAATTTTGATTTACACCGGTTTTTTGGTGTTAGAAATTTGATGGAACTCATATCAATTGATTTAGAAATTTCAAACTTGTATTTTTCGGCGGGTACCAAATTTTGGTGCCAGCACCAAATTTTGAAATAAGTCAATTTTGTAAATTGAACGTTTGAAACTTGTTTTTTACGCAATTGGGGTTTTTTGGGTTTCTGGATTCGATGAAATATATACGAGTTGCACCAAGCGTATCAAACTTGTATTTTTCGGTGCTGTGTGCAAATTTTGGTGCTAGCACGAAATTTTGAAAATCCATTCAATAGATAAAATTGCTTGTGACAATTTATTTCTTGCGTTTTAGAGGTTTATGGCTGTTCTGAATTCAATGGAAAATATAATTATCGAACTAGACATCTCAAACTTGTATTTTTCGGATGTGGGTGCAAAATGTGGTGCTAGCACCAAATTTTGAAAACCATCAAATATATCAATTGATTGTGTCACCTTGTTTCTTGCGTTATACGGGTTTGTGATGGTTCTGAATTCAATGGAATCAGTAAAAATTTCATAAGAGTTCTCAAACTTGTATTTTTCGCCGGTGGGTGAAAATTGTTGTGCCAGCACCAAATTTTGGAAAATATGCAAATTGATAAGTAGATAGTATCACCTTGTTTCTTGCGTTATACGGGTTTATGAGGGTCCTGAATCCGATGGAATCAATAAAAACAGCACTGGACATCGCAAACTTGTACTTTTTGGTGATGGGTACGAAATTTGGTGCTAGCACCAAAATTTGCCAAATTACGCCGAAAAACACAAGTAGCAATGATCTGGCATATTAGAAATGTATTCCATTAGAATCAGCGCCCTCGAAAACCTGAAAATGTGAATTTATAGCATCGTAAAAGTGAATTAAAAATTTTGTGTTCTAACTGAAAAGTGCTGGTTACTTGTTTTTTTCATTTTTTTCCTACGCAGAGAGGACTAAACAGCCATTTATAGTAATCATATCATTTTTTAATATTTTCCAATGTATTTTGCACCCCAGAAAACCTGTATTGAAAAATAATTAGCCGAAAATGTAACTTTCAAATTTGGTGAAAATTGTGCACTACTTGTAATTTTGGTGCTGCAATATAACCACCCCAGTACATTTTTTCGAAAATTTTTTTTTTCGGTCGGATCCAGACAAGTGATACCTACGTACAAACAAAAAATCAGACGTTTTCGTAAATATTTGTAGATTTTAGAGGGGGGGGTCAATATGACCCCCTCCCGGTATTTGTACAACATTTTATAGCCCGGTACTAATAGGGTTAAGAAAGTATACTAACTAACCAACATTCTCGCTATGGGGGTTTAAGGGTTGCTGATTTCATTTCTGATGTCAGTTTACACGTTTACATAAATCTAGTCTGTCTGTCTGTCGGTCTCTCTGTCAGTCTGAACTACTGTACTGTGGTTGGCATTACGCCATATACCTAACACTAATAATACAGTCTACAATACAGCTTATCTACAGTACAGAATGGATTTTTTGCCACGAAGAGCAATAAATGTGGGGCGAGACACGTAGTCGGCGAGCCTTTGCATACGGTTCATATAGGGCAAATGGGGCATGTCCGTCTGTCTGTCTGTCTGTCCGTCCGTCCGTCTGGTAAATGTTTGAACGCGAATTTCTCGGCATCGCTCGTTCGGAATTGAACCAAACTTAGTAGGTATGTAGTAGAGAGAAAGTTTAGAAAGTTTGTAAAGTTTGGTGAAAAATCATGCAGTCTGACGTCAGCTACGACAGATTATGTGGTTTTTAGAAAATGTTAAATTTCTCGAGAAGGCCTCATTTTCCTGAGCTGAAATTTTGGTGGCCTGTAGAGAATCATGAAGTCTATCTTTTACGAAATTGAAAAGTTAAGACATTTAATTGGGGATCCGCTAGAGACTCAGAAGTAATGACATAGGCCTACCGGTACGGTACTGCTGTACAGTAAGTACGAAATTGCAGAATAACAATTTGACACCACCTAGCGGATTAACATATGATTGTATATCGAATGAATACATTTATAGCATGGGATATTGGGTCCAAACTAGACATGCCCCATTTGCTCTATATGAACCGTATGCCAAGGCTTGCCGACTACGTGCTGCGCGAAGTCCCCACGAACGTGTCATTAATAGTATCCACCAGTATACCTACTCCAAGAGCCTTCCAATAAAACATGTATTCCAGCATGACGTCCACTGCACGTCTTCGTGTTGACCATGGTGACGTGCAGTGGACGTCATAGGCTCTAAGGGGTTAAGCAACACGGTCCCTACTTCGCCCTGTCGACACCCCAGCCATTTTTCACCAATCCTGTTTTAGAGTTTTTTAATTTTTTGGTATTGGTGAAAGTTCTACAACATTAGTAGATATGTTTTTTATGATAGCTAGTGATTTTTTGCTAGCTAGTATTTTTTGAAATTATAAAAAATGTGAAAGTCCATGA
>JAUCBJ010008486.1:0-13270 GCA_032718475.1 Nemertoderma westbladi | reverse complement strand
TACTCGCTACACTCATCGTAATGGTACGTATATGGACTTCTTGACCACTGGTCATCCTATTGATCTACACGACACCGACGATGTAGACACCGAAAGGGAAATGGTTTTGTTTAAATATCATGCCCAGCGGAATCGAAACGATAAATCGAGAATAGAACACGAGAACTCTATTCGAAACAAACTCGAAAGAGAAGACGTTGAAGAACCTGATAAACGTAACGGTTTCAACGATTATCTAGAATTCTTACGAGAGACCTATCTCAATGTTGCCAGTCAACAAAACCTCGAAACTCGATATCCCCAAGGTATACATCCAGATCCTATAATGGAACTCAAACGGCTCTATTTTACGATGATGTATCTTACCGCCGATCGACCGCTACCTGTCGTTCCAGATAGCTTCGAACAGATGGAGGAATATTGTAAAACTGGAGAGCGATCACCCGCGTTTCCCCTTCAAGACGTGCGTCTTTGGTATTACTGTGACGAATGCCCTAGACCTAACCAGCAAATCGAAAGGCATAAACATCCTCGGAGACGTTGCGCTAAACACAGTTTTACGCGATATACTTATGGGAGTTTTGAGCGTAACCTTTTCGACGTATCACCTACGGTCGCGCGCCTTAAGCGATCATTGAATAAACCCATGATCAGAGTTCCGGAATACTCGGTCAGACCTCCCCATTCACAAGTGATACCTCAAACTCTAGATCCTAATAGTATTACGGATCCTCCCGAACTGTACTCACTGTTCAAAGATCTAGTGTTACCTGAACAGTTGATTGGTGGCACTCCGGTAGTGGGTTCGTTGGATATTCGCCAACCTTACCTTGCTGGACTAGGACGCGGTCATTTAATATCACCGTTTAATCCCTACAACCGTCCTGGCCTTCCTCCGATCCAACCTGTTACAGAAGTCGAAGAGAGTGTGATACGAAACGCATTGGACGCTATTCGGCAGAAAATCGGAAAAGGAACTTACGATTGCTTGGAGAAACGTAAATTGCAACAACAAGTCCAAGCGGTGAAAGAACTAGCTTTACCCCAGTTCGATAGAGAAATACAAAATCTAGAGGAGGACATCGAACGTGGACGAACCTACTCTTTACAGGAATTCCTGGACGAGCGCTTGCAGCAACAAGCGGAGGAAAATCAGCTCGAGGAAAGACATATAGAGCTGACCGAGAGGGAAGAAGCAGCTTTAGCCCAACCAGAAGCTCAAATTCTCGTGACGGATCTCTATTCCAAAACGATTCTCCACCCCTCGATGGTTCCTCATTTTAAAGACAAGCTCTTTGCTACAGTACAGCGCTCACCCGTTAATACTTGGAACTAAACTCGCCAAGTTAGACGAACACAATAAGTTCATACGTTTCGAATGTTTCCGGCGCTTTCTGACTCCGTTCCGTAATGTCGATAGTCAGTTCAAAGATCGCGCGCTGACCAAGCTCAGTCTTAGAGACTCAGCTGCGGAGAAACTGAGTAGCGCTGGATTTGCCGTGTTTCAAGACGTTTGTATACAGAACTCACATTCATCTGTTATACAAAGACCCCGAATACCTACAGGTTATTCTGTCGTGGAAATACAGACAGTGGGTCCACTTACGGAAACCGACGCACCCACTTCGTCTATGCAGCTGGAGGATGAACCAGTATGCTTGGAATCCGAAGCGATTCAACCTACGGCTTCTCGGAGCAGTGACAATGATTATGTCATAGAGTGGTATCAAGGTCCACAGCGTCTCACAGCGTACGATTATCGACACGCCAACTACGTTTCCCGAAAACGTTGTCGATTATGCGCATCGAGAGACCACTTCACTCCTCTAGACTCGAGCGTACCTTGTTCCTATTTCCTCGAACAACCGATGATGGAAATATATTGTGCTTATTGCCGGCTTAATAACTCTCATATATTTGCCGTCTGCCCACAATTTATGACTCAATGTCACTACTGCCAACTTAAAGGACACGAAAGTTACAACTGTCCCTTTAATCGCGATTTAGAGAGCGTAGACGAGATGATCACCCTGCGATACATCCGAGCTTGGGAAGCGAACGCAGATTTACATTGCGAATCCAGACATCGCTATTACCCTGGACGAGCTTACGAGGGAGTTTACGCGTTCCATCCTTATCTATTCGCGTCGATTGAACAGAAAACACGCGTACCAAGTTACGAGTTAATGAAGCGTGTTGGTGAGTGTATTTCCACCAAGTTTGTCAGGAAATACCTTAGAAACGTTAACCCTAATGATATAACCACATATCACCTGATCAATTTTATCCGTACGGACCCTGAGTATGGCGACATTTTCGTGAACTCGCATCCTGAACTCCAGGAAGTATCTCGGCGCCCATATGAATACCGAACCCGAGAACGCGAGCTGGAGAGAACCATTAAACCGAGAAAGTTCCTCACCACTCACGGTCCACCCACCGCTAGTGTCCAGACGATCCGTCAAGGACCCGTAGGAGCTGCTGTCTTGAGACGCGCTCTAAAGGCCGTTAGACCTCACTCCCCTGAGATTGATATTAATCAACCAGGTACTTCGACCGGCGGGTATACCGATCGTAACCCTGCACCCTCTGATGCAATTATATTGCACCCTTCGCCTAGGAGCTACAGCCCTCCTCGTAAAGTGGCTCGCCCCAAAGAGAAAAGGACTCTTGTTAATCTTAAGAAACTGCGTAAACGCCGTCCACGCAAGAAAGACTAACTGTTTAGAGTATTTTTATATTTTAGAAACTGTGATTTTGTATATTTTATAGACTTAAATCCCATTTTCTGGGAGCGGTGTAAAAGCTTTTGTGGGATAACTGATTAGTTTGCCTTGTTGGCCAGTTCCCCCCCAGTCGCTAAGAATACTCTCAAAGTGATCTATAACTAAAATAGTGCAAGTTACCAGCTTATTGGCTGATTTGCTATACGCAAGCATCTGGGCTCTGTTTAATCGGCCAACAAGCCTAGGGAGGTTGCGTCATAGCCTTGTGTTGTATCTCCCAATAGAATTTGAGTTAGCCTTGATTTCGACCTATCACAGAGCACTGAACTGAAAATTCCTATCTCACTGCTCTTTCTCTGTGTTGAACGGGAGCTTCGTGGAATAAGGGAGTTGGTATCCTCGTATAGAGCAGTAGTCACGAGTTTTTCAAAGCCACGAAAGAACGGCTTTTAGTGTTTTATGCTTTATGCTTTTTAACTCAACACTAGTAGGTTTAATTACAAGGACATATATCCTTTAACGGACCGGCATACTGCTAACTGACATATCATACCTAATCAAACAACCTGTGCATATTTTTATATTGTTATACTGCTATTTACTGTCAGTTCTTCATAATATGGTTGATGAATTATTATATTGGAATAACGAGAAATAACCCCGATACCCAATATTCTTGATATACCGAAGGTAAGAGAGAAAGGTTACCAATAACGATTGTGACTTATGTTAAAGTGGTTTGAAGTGAATCTAATGTTATTTGATAGACCCTACATGAGTCAGTCTGTGTTCCTTTTATATGTGATTAAAATCAGTGAAGATTGGCAGATTAGTGTGCAGTATTGTGCAGCATTGCGTATGAGCGAGTCTGTTAAAGAAGCAATTCCTAAAGAATGCGCCATATATGTGAATTATAATTAAGCCATATCGTTGTGAGTAGTTTAAGTCATAACTCTGTTTATATAGATAAAGCGCCACGTCCTAAAGGAACTGTTAATATTCCCGAAGGTAAATAATATTGTCAGAGATTATATAATACTGTCAGTCGAATAATACATTAGGCACAGTGTGCCTGAATACACTTTTACATGAAAAAAATTCTCCACCGAAAATTCGACATTATTTACGATGGATGGGTTGATATGAACTAAAAAAGTACAAAATGAAAATATTTTACCGAGGGTATGCGTTTTTATTTGAATTTTTTAAAAATTTTGAAAAGTTTAAAAAAAAAACACTTTTACTCCTACATTTCACGATATATGGAATATTGATTGATCGCAAATGTGGACATTGTTTCTCTCTGTATGTACTGTACAGTACAAATTATTTCAATTAATGTATCCACTGTAGTATCAAGTTTCTATGTACCGTATCTAAGTCATGTATCAATCCTAATCATTATTATTTTGTATTATCATAATCATTATTTGTTTGTGGAAGCCATCAAATAATATTACAGTTATTTGTCGCAAAATGTGCAACCCTTTGAATAATTGGCTTGAAACAGGCGAAACGATTTTAGGAGGGAAATTTAAACAGTGTTTGTTGGTACATTTTTATCCTTAGAAATTTGTGCGCTCCCAGTCCTGGTGTTGTGCCGTGGAATTAATAGTAAGTTACTGCTGAATGTAAAATCTGTAAAAAAACTATTATTTATTTTGGTTTTGTTTAATTCGACCTCTTTAATTAATGAGAGTCATTATCTTCAGCTCGTTTTTATTAGTAATATTTCGACTGGTACCGGTACGGCTACCGCCGGCAACTGGATTTCATTCATTAAATACTGGTATGCCAAAACCGCGGTCTCACGAGGAAAACCGGACTTTGGTCTGTTTATTATGTATGAACAAAGCCAGAGATATGCGAAAACTCTCCCTAGAAATGCATACATCGATACAAGAATACTGTATTTCTGGTTACGACCCAAATGATTGTCGATTACCAGTTTCGATCTGCGGATCCTGTCGGCTGATCCTCCAGCAATACAGCAAAGGCAACTTCAACAAGGAAATTGTAATTTATGACCACTCCCTGATTCCAAAACGTGCTAACACAAGATCGACGTCTATACATCGTGAAGATGGTGCTACATCGTGTGCTGCCGGCTACTGCACTGTTTGCGAAATTGCACAAACTGTCGGTGCAGGACGAGGTGGTTCTCGTATAGGCGGTGTGGGTACAGTGGGTGTTCGGAAACGACCACGGGGAAGGCCTACTCTTGGAGAAACGAAAAGAAAACCCGATGTAATTAAAATTTGCTCATTTTGTTTCACGAAACTCAGTCCCGGTCTCAGTCACCAGTGCAATAAAACTAGCCGGATTTCGAATATGACCGATCTGGTAGAAGGTTGCTCGCCAACTGCCCCAGAAAAATTGTCAGCAGCAATTATAAGGCCAAAATTGGCAGACTCTGGCGGACAAACTGAATTGAGTACATCCTCTTGTCGGCATTTACTAAAATTAACAACAGTTTCTTCCTCGAAACCCGTGTCATTGTTTAGCGCCAGTAACATATCTTCTATCCAGAAGGATCTTAATCTCAGTACCAGAGAAACACATAAATTAGCCCAGGATATCCGGAGCACAATTGGTTCAAGGAAATCCATTGAAAGTGGACTAAAAAGTAAGCTTCATGAAATGGATCACAAATGTGATCAATTTTTTGTTCTCCGCCAGATTAATTACATCGTTAAGCAAAAAAATGTGGTATTAGAACGTTTTAGCCGTCCCACTGTTTTGTGTTCCGACGTAGAAGGATTCATCTCCTATGTATTTGAAGCCCGGTCCATAACAGATCAAGATCAAGAAGACGTTCTTATTAAGTTTGGGCTTGATGGAGGTGGGGGCTTTCTTAAGCTTTGTCTCTCTGTAATAGTTCCTGAGGATTGCTCAGAGCCTGTTTCTATTTCCAGGAGCAAATATGAGGACGGCATTTCTGCAAAGAACTTTAAGTCTTCTGGAGTGAAAAAACTGTTTATATTGGGCATAGTACCGAATGTTCAGGAGAATTACGAAAATCTCTTATCTTTATGGGTGAAGCTTCGCCTGAACATGTTTGGGCGAAAATTTACTGTAGCAACAGATCTCAAGGTTTGCAATCTGCTTCTTGGGATAATGTCTCACGGCAGCTCTCATCCATGCTGCTGGTGCAATATTAATCACAATAGTCTGCATGAGAAGGGAGAGCAACGAACTTTAAAATCTTTGATCGATTCGTTTTGGGAATATTTTGATGCTGGCAGACAGCGTTGCATGGCGAAGGAATATGATAACGTTGTCAATATGCCCATAATACAAGGAAATAATAACATTTTAACGCCAGTTTTACATATCGTGCCACCTCCTGAACTGCATCTTCCTATTGGCCCCGTTAACACTATATATTGTGCACTACAAAAGAAATGGCCAGAATGTGACCAGTGGCTCAAAGAGTGCCATGTTGAGCGTGAAGCTTTCCATGGTGGTAGCTTTTCTGGAAACAGCTCTCGTCATCTTTTAAAAAATTTGGACAAACTGGAGTCATTAGCCCCGAAAGACACGATCAATTTTGTAGACACTTTGAGAAGTTTTAATAACGTTGTCACTAGTTGCTATGGAAACCATATAGATCCAAAATACAAGACTTACATTGCTGACTTCAAATGCCGTTACATGCAGTTGGGTATTTCAGTTACTCCGAAAATACATGCTGTATTTTATCATATTGAGGAGTTTTGTTCGCTGAAGAACAAGGGACTTGGTTGCTGGAGCGAGCAAGCAAGTGAGTCAGTACACCACGATTTTTCACTCGTATGGGAAAACTTCAAAGTAAAATCTTTAGACCATCCTGATTATGGGAAACGATTAGCCTTCGCTGTCCAAACTTATAATTCTCGACATTTATAGGATGTGTAAAGCATCTACGGGTAGTCCTTTCTTTTGTAATACATTTTATAGTATCTGCTGTTTTCCATAATCGCCATTAATATAATATCGCCATTGTTGTATAATTGATTATAATTTCGCTATTTTAAAAGATTTGTTGTCTTCTGAAAATATATTCAGAGTGTTGTATGTATCTATTGAATGAAAAAAAGCTGGATAATGACCGAAATTTTAATAAATAAATATTAATAAATAAATATTTAAATAAAAATTGAAACCCCCGAAACCCCGAAAATTGATTTTTGATTTTATTAGGTCAGGCTGACACATCGAGTGCAAATAAAACAGAATTTCAGGTAGAGAATTTTTTTCATGTAAAATATTAATATAATATACATCAATATTCCATATATCGTGAAATTTAGGAGTAAAAGTGTTTTTTTTTTAAACTTTTCAAAAATTTTAAAAAATTCAAATAAAAACGCATACCCTCGGTAAAATATTTTCATTTTATACTTTTTTAGTTCATATCAACCCATCCATCGTAAATAATGTCGAATTTTCGGTGGAGAATTTTTTTCATGTAAAAGTGTATTCAGGCACACTGTGTAGGCTTACATAGCAACAAAATTAAACCGTCGAACCCAATCTCCCGGGAATATCCAGCGGGTGAATGGTCGCGCACGGATTGGTTTCGACTAGTGTAGTGAATCAAATACGTGTCATAGGCTAAAAAGCGATTTAATATCTAGAAGACATCTTAATTTGGCGGGTTAAACTGCCAAAGGTCTGAAAGCGCGAACAGAAACTACTGCGTAAGAGCCAAAACGGATTTCGACCAAGTAGATCAACAATAGCTCAGGACAATAGCGGAGACTGATTGAAGGAATTAAGTCAAAGA
Source organism: Nemertoderma westbladi (assembly GCA_032718475.1). Taxonomy (NCBI): domain Eukaryota; kingdom Metazoa; phylum Xenacoelomorpha; order Nemertodermatida; family Nemertodermatidae; genus Nemertoderma; species Nemertoderma westbladi. Next base: position 5,776 of record JAUCBJ010008486.1, on the reverse strand, counting down.
ATCTCCCCGCAGTCATGACTTTTGTGGACTTCAAGAAGGCATTCGACTCCATCCATAGAGGTAAAATGCTTGAAATCCTAAGAGCTTATGGAATACCAGAAGTAATTGTTGCTGGCATTGGATTGTTATATTGTGACACAGAAGCGCAGGTACTCTCACCAGATGGTGAAACTGAGTTTTTCTCAATCCTGGCTGGCGTACTGCAAGGTGACACATTAGCACCATTACTATTTGTAATTGTGCTGGATTACGCAATGAGGACGGCCACAAAGGGTGAAGATCTGGGATTCACACTTCAAGAACGCAGAAGTAGTAGATATCCGGCAACTACAGTCACAGACACCGACTTTGCGGATGACATCGCCCTGCTCTCTAATACGCTAGCTGATGCACAGCTTCTACTAAATAAAGTGGAGAGGGCTGCTAAGGAGGTTGAATTGCATATAAATGCTACCAAGACCGAATTCATGACCTTTAATGTTGATGGAAACTTGACAACCATTGATAATAATCAACTTAGGAAGGTAGATGACTTCCAGTACCTTGGATCGTGGATAGAGAGTAGCAAAAAGGACATAGAAGTTAGGAAAGCAAAGGCTTGGGTAGCTCTATCAAAAATGGATACCATCTGGAAATCAGATCTCTCCAGGCACCTGAAGACCAAGTTCTTTCGAGCCACAGTGGAAAGTGTATTTTTATACGGGGGTGAGACCTGGACACTGACTAAATCACTTGAACAATGAATTGATGGTTGCTACACAAGACTACTAAGGGCAGCCCTAAACATCAGCTGGAGACAACACATGACAAACGCCGAGCTTTATGGTACAATACCACCTGTATCAACCACCCTCCGTGAACGCAGATTAAGATTCAGTGGGCACTGCTGGCGAAGTAAAGACGAGGTCATACCAGATCTACTTTTCTGGCAACCAACTCATGGAAAGCGTAGTCGTGGACGACCTGCCATAACATATATAGATCAACTTGAAAGGGATACTGAACTTGGGAGAAACGAAATTGCGACAACTATGGAGAATCGGGAAGCCTGGAAGGATCTCATTTCCACTGTCCGAGTTCGCTCGACCTAGTAGTAGTATGCGTACGATTCGGCCTAACTGGCCTCATCAGTAAGTAGCGCTAACAAGTTCAGCCACTAGCCCCTGACACTCACACTCCCACCTGATCCACTTCTATTGAACGGGCAGTCTTAAGTTGCATATATTCTATCTCTATCAGCGGACCTACCGGCCTCAAGTATGCTAGAGTGAAACAGGAGGGAAGTACAAATAAGTAAATATTCAGCTCGAGTATTGCTGCCAGGTGATATTAATTAAATAAATTGGAGATGAGCTGTTACAACTGTAATTAAAGGTGTAACATTATGGTTTTGTTCAGAAGTGGAAAAAATGAGAAAGCGCGTCACCGGGGGTTGAACCAGCGCTATACGTACGTTTCGGCGTCACCAGGGGTTGAACCAGCGCTATACATAAGTTTCGGCGTCACCGGGATTGAACCATCGCTATACGTACGTTTCGGCGTCACCGGGGGTTGAACCAGCGCTATACGTACGTTTCGGCGTCACCGGGGGTTGAACCAGCGCTACACGTAAGTTTCGGCGTCACCGGGGTTGAACCAGCGCTATACGTACGTTTCGGCTTCACGGGGGGTTGAACCAGCTCTATACGTTTTGGCCTCAGCAGGAGTTGAACCAGCGCTATACGTACGTTTCGGCCATCACCGGGGTTGAACCTAAGCGCTATACGTACGTTTCGGCCATCACCGGGGTTGAACCTAAGCGCTATACGTACGTTTCGGCCATCACCGGGGGTTGAACCAGCTCTATACGTACATTTCGGCAATCACCGGGGGTTGAACCAGTGCTATACGTACGTTTCGGCGTCACCGGGGGTTGAACCAGCGCTATGCGTACGTTTCGGCGTCACCGGGAGGTTGAACCAGCGCTATAGGTACCTATAGGCACCGTGGGTTGTACCAGGGCTATACGTTACGTTTCGGCCTAAAACCATAATATTACATTTGAGAAGTACTACAATCCACTGGACCTCTAATATCTTGAAAGTTGAAGAAAAAAATGGACTTAACAGTTTTTCAATCTGTTTCTATTTCAATGTGTTGATGAACCAACGCGGTATCATAGTGGAGTCTCCACAAGTCTACTTGATCTTGTTATCGTTAATGAAGAACACAATGGTCGATTCGATTCACTACCTTCCCACACTTGGTGCCAGTGATCACTCAGTCCTCATTTTCAACCTTGAATACATGACTGGACAAATCATACCAAATATTAAACGCCCAGTCTTCAGTAAGGCGAGATTCAATGTCATCAATGCCGAACTTAATAATTTTGATTGGTCAAACAAACTTGATACACTAGATGCTAAATCATCTTGGGCTCTATTTCATAGTAAACTTATGAGAAGTTGTAATACACATATACCATTCAAAGCACGTCAAAATAATCAAAGGCTGTCTTAGTTTACCAAAGAAATCCAAATACTGCGTCGAGATAGAGAACTCACCTGGTTGGCATACAGAAGAACACCAAATCAATACACTTATCAAGCAAACAAATCTGCTAGGAATATATTCACTACTGCAATGCGCAAAGCTCATGCTGACATGGAGCGTACTATAGACAGACCTCAAGGCAGCTACAAATCCGAAAGAATTTTGGGGATATGTGCGTACTAAACAGAAAGTCCAGATATATGTCCGTGATCTCACTGATGATGATGGTTCTACTGCTCAGACTAATATTGCAAAGCGACTTCTCTAAACAAGTATTTTAACAGCATTTTCACGTCGAACCTGATATTGACATTTCCCTCTGCAAAACCTCCCCCTTCTAACGTACTGTACCACTTGTGTTCAGAAGACTTTTCTTGTGAGTCAGTCCTAAACTCCATAAAGAAAATGAAATCACCAAGTTATCCTGGACCCGACAATGTCTAACTACATGTTTTAAAGGAAACTGCATTAGCCATGGCTAAACCACTATCAATTTCTTTATATTTAATAAATCAATGGACACCCATACTCTACTCAGTGATTGGAAACTGATAAATGTTGTACCACTGTATACAAATGGAAAAAAGAACTTGTGGAGCAACTACTGTACATACTGTAGTAGCTGTAGTTCTCGAACACTTTCAAGAAGTAGACTTTTATTTTCCAAAATAATATTAAATCTAGTATTTGTTTTTGAATTCCAATATTATCTGATTATATTTCTTGAATATAGATGTTACTAATAAACAATATTTTAATGTTGATGGTTTGCAGGGAATGTACATGTACAAAGTTGTATTTTGAACAAATTTAATTACTGCCACTCAGTCCCTATATACTGCATATTAAAATTGGTGCAGATTAAGGTGACAGGACTATATTGACATTTCGAATAACCAAACCGTATTGCTGTCTCAAAATAAAACAGTTGATTAATATTGATAGTAACAATGTGACCCCTAGATCCCTTCCTACAGTATAATATATGTTAATTAATATTGGGAGACCAACAGTAGTACAATTCCGTATAAATTATGGCGACAAAGCCGCTACAAATTTCCGTCTGGCAGCTAGGTGTTATCATGGCAACTGGCTATAACTTCCCGGCAACTTTCCAGCTATTTGTCGCACCCCAAACCATGTCCCCATAGGATTACATTAATTTATCCATCATGGGCTATGGCAAGTGGCGACCTTTCCGGAAAAACGGGTACCAAAAAAGCTGCAAAGTAGCCGAGACATTTTGCCTGTTTACAGCCGCCAGGCATGGCATGCAAGCCGGATAAATATTTCTGAAAACTTGCCAGAAACGGTTTTCCTGGGTAACATAGTGCCAATATTCCTAATGCTAACCGCTTGCTGACTTTGTGGCTCGCTCCACAGAATAAAAAATGCAACTTAGCTACCACTAACAAAAATTTAATATGAAGCAAATAATTTCATTATCAAGCACGTTTACAAGATATTAAGATACGATTACCGAATATTTATAAAAAATGCTGCAAATGATGCACAACCAGATAAATAACTGTACGCGCTTTTATAGACCTTCAGCAGTTTAACCTGCCGAAATTTATATGTCTTTATTGATAAACTGCCTTTTATAAGATGACAAGATTTAATACAAAAACAAACCAAAAACATTAGCCGAAGCCAGTCCATGCGCGTCCAAATGACCCGTTTATAACACCGGGAGACTGGATTCGTGGGCTTAAATTTATTTGCGGTCAAGCCTACTGTATTATTCGATTGATTACTAATATATAATCTCTGACAAATATTATTCACTTTCGGGAAATATTAGCAGTTCCTTTTAGGACGTGGCGCTCTACCTATGTAAACAGAGTTATGACTGATACTACACACAACGATATGGCTTAAATTTCAAGCATAGGGCGCATTCTTTAGGAATGCTTTATTATCAGATCCAATCACTTTACAATCACGCACGCTACCGGTAACGCACAACACTGCTCACTGATATGCCGACAGTTACTGACTTTGATCAGGTATAAAGAGATATGCACTGGACTCAGGTAGTGTCTGTCAAACAACATTAGATTCACTACAAACACAATAATAAAGTCGCAATTGTTGTACATAACCTTTCTCTCTAACCTGTAGTGTATCAAAGATATTGGGAAAATGTGGGTTGATTATTGATATTCTTCAACTAATAACATCCAATTATACTGATACAAAATTACAAACAGTAAAAGCAGTATGACGGTAGGTTAAGATATAATTAGATTGCATTGAATTAAGATCGATATAAAGTGATATGAATCGAGTTGATTTGATAATAGCTATGCTTTCTATAATTTAGCCTACTAATGTTCTTATAAAAAGGCAGAAAACATTTCGCTATATCAAAACGGTCTTAAAACACTGATAATAAAGTCTCAAAATCATAACAAAAAGTCCCGTGACTTTAGCTCTCTTATTTTCCAAGAATCCCGTTCAACACATGTAATCAGCAGTGAGACAGGATAATTTCAGTTCAGTAGCTCGGGATTGGTCGAAATCAGAACTAACTCAACGCAGGGCTATGGGTAACTGGGGCAACCTTCCCAAGCCGGCTGGCCAATCGAACAGCTCAGATCCCTCCTAAAGGATTCCAACGCCTTGGAGGGGGGAACTGGTTAGCAAAGAAAACAAATCAGTCATATCCCAGAAAAACCTTTACAGTAGGTTTCAGAGTATTTTAGCGTATGGGGGAAAAACTGGGTTGCGGGGCGAAGGGCCAGTTACATCCCACAGAAGCTTTTACACCGCTCCCAGAAAATGAGATTGAAGTCTATAAAATATACAAAATCGCAGTTTCTAATATACATAAATACTCTAAACCGTTAGTCTTTCTTGCGCGGACGGCGTTTACGCAGTTTTTTAAAGCTAGCCAGAGTCCTTTTCTCTTTGGGGCGAGCCACTTTACAAGGAGGGCTATAACTCCTGGGTGAAAGGTGCAATATAATTGCATCAGAGGGTGCAGGCTTATAGTCGGGGTATCCGCCGTTTCGATATGCTTCTCCTCGAGCTGATTTTCCTCTGCTCGTCGGTGGATACATTCGTCCAAAAATCTCGCGGAGAATAGAGTCGTCCAAGTTCGATATCTTCTTAGAGATTAGTTTAAGTTATCTGAACAAACGCAGGTTTCTTTCCTGATCTTTGTGGAATAGCGTCTAACTCGTTTCGGACAACGCTCTCCTCTACCTTGATGACGGGTGGTAGCGGGTTAAACGGG
>JAUCBJ010008485.1:0-12075 GCA_032718475.1 Nemertoderma westbladi | reverse complement strand
GGGAGCGCGCTGCGAGACTCCTCCATATGCGTGGGCTGGGCGACCGCAAGCCGTCCGAACTCATGGACGAGATGCTGGGGCTCCTCACCGGGCACACGCCGTGTTTGCTGTTCGAGCAACTCTTCCTCGAACAGCTCCCCGAGGACATTCGGCTACAAATCTCCAACGACTCTTTCGAGGACCCCCGCGCCCTGGCTGCGACCGCCGACGTTCTTTGGTTGGCCAAACGCCAGGGACAATCCCAACTGGCCGGCGTGAACTGGGGGATGACAAACTCGCGTCGCCCCAGGGACTCCTCCACAAACTCCTCCGGCACTGCTCAGCCTGACACCAAAAGCGTGTGTTACTACCACGCTCGGTTCGGTAGCGCTGCCAAGCAGTGCAAGGCGCCGTGTTCCTTCCCGGGAAACGCCCCGACCAGCCGACGGTAGCCGCGGCGTCGACTGGTCGATACAAACAGCGGGATAACCTCCTCTACCTCTGGGACCGGATCTCCGGGCGCCACTTCCTCGTGGACACCGGCGCCCAGGTGAGTGTGTTCCCCGCCAGCGGATTTTGGATTCGACACCCGTTCCGGACGTACTGGGCCGCCGCTCCGCGCCGTCAACGGATCATCGATTCGTTCCTACGGGACGCGCTCTATCCCCCTGCGGTTCAACGACCGGCGGACCCACTGGGACTTCGTCATCGCAGACGTCCCCCAACCGTTGCTTGGGGCTGATTTCCTCTGCGACCACGCCCTGATGGTTGACGTTAAGGGGCAGCAACTCATCGACATGGAAACTTTCCAGCCGATCCCCCTCCGTTGCTCCTCCTCCACCATCCCGGGAACCCATCCTCACCTCGCGTCGACCTCCGTGGACCGAGTTTACTCCGACCTCGTGGCGGAGTTCCCCGCCATCACGACGCCAACCTTCTCGGACTCGTCCACTCGTCACGGCGTGGAGCATTACATTCCGACCACTGGTCCTCCCGTTCACGCCCGCGCCCGTCGACTCCCTCTCGATAAACTCGAGATCGCGCGTGAAGAGTTCCGCAAGATGGAGGTGATGGGGATTATTCGCCGTTCGAATAGCCCCTGGTCGTCTCCCCTCCACATGGCGCCCAAACCAAACGGCGGTTGGCGGCCCTGCGGCGACTACCGTCTCCTCAATGACGCCACGACCCCCGATCGGTACCCCGTCCCGCACATCCAGGACTTCTCGGCGCGACTCGCAGGGGCCACGATATTCTCCAAGGTCGATCTGGTGCGGGGCTACCACCAGATCCCCGTGGCGCCCGGAGACATTCCCAAGACCGCCGTTGTCACTCCGTTCGGCCTCTTCGAATTCGTTCGTATGCCGTTCGGCCTCAAGAACGCCGCCCAGGCCTTCCAACGCCTGATGGACTCTGTGTGCTCCGGGCTGGACTTCCTCTACGTGTACCTCGACGATATCCTCATCGCGAGTGAAACCCCCGAGGAACACCTCGCCCATCTGCGTCAACTCTTCCAGCGGCTCCAAGACTACGGCCTTGTTGTCAACCTTGCGAAGTGCGTGTTCGGGGTGGCGGAAATCCAGTTCCTGGGCCACGTCGTAAATGCATCCGGCGCCCATCCGCTCCCCGATAAGGTAGAAGCCGTCCGCTCCTTCCCGCGTCCAACCACCACCAAAGGGTTGCGGGAGTTTATCGGTATGGTAACGTTTTACCACCGATTTATACCCGCAGCTGCTGCCGCACTGCAGCCACTTTACGCCGCCGTCGCCACCAAGGCTAAGGACGTCGACTGGACTCCCGAACTAGCCGCGTCCTTCGAGTCCTCCAAGCGGGCCCTCGCAAACGCCGCCATGCTCGTCCACCCTCGCCACGATGCGCCGACCTCCGTCACCACCGACGCATCAGACTCAGCTGTCGGCGCGGCACTAGAACAGTGGACCGATGGAAAGTGGCGACCGCTCGCGTTCTTCAGCCGACAACTTCGCCCTCCCGAACGGAAGTACAGCGCCTACGACCGCGAACTCCTCGGCTTATACCTCGCGGTCCGCCACTTCCGTTATTTTCTCGAAGGCCGAACGTTTGTGGCCTACACGGACCATAAACCCCTAACTCAGGCCTTCTCAAAGGTCACTGACCCCTGGTCCCCCCGTCAACAGCGCCACCTGGCGTACATCTCGGAATTCACCACGAATGTACGCCACGTAGACGGAAAGGACAACCAGGTCGCGGACGCCCTCTCTCGCAGCTTCGTGGGCCATCTGTCGACCCAACTCGGGGTCGACTATAAGGCCATGTCGGCCGCCCAACGGGAGGACGACGAACTACAGGCCTTCCGGGCAAACCCTGGTAGCCTCGATCTACGTGACGTCACACTCGCGGACGATGACGTCACGCTCCTCTGTGACGTCTCTACGGGCCGACCTCGGCCGATAGTCCCCAGCACGTGGCGCCGCCACATGTTCGATGTGGTCCATTCGCTGTCCCACCCATCAATCCGCTCCACTAGGAAACTCCTCTCCGAGCGTTTCGTCTGGCACGGCCTGTCCGAACAAGTGACGAGCTGGGCCAAGGCTTGCGTCGCCGCCAGACCTCTAAAGTTCAACGCCATATAAAGGCCCCCCTCGAGACATTCTCTGTTCCTCGACGCCGGTTCGACCATGTCAACGTCGACCTGGTAGGGCCCCTCCCTCCATCCAGAGGCTCCACCTACCTGTTTACGATCGTCGACCGGACTACTCGTTGGCCCGAGGCCATCCCGCTCGCCGACTCCACAACCGAGAGCTGCGCCCGCGCTCTCGTCGCCCACTGGATCGCCCGGTTCGGCGTACCGGTTGAACTATCCTCCGACCGCGGCAGTCAGTTCATCTCGGAGTTGTGGGCCGACGTCAACAGACTCTTTGGCACCAAATTCCACCGGACGACGGCCTACCATCCGCAGGCAAACGGCCTGGTGGAACGGTTCCATCGTTCCCTCAAGGCCTCCCTTAGAGCCCGACTAACTGGACCAAACTGGGTTGACGAACTGCCATGGGCCCTTCTGGGCTACCGGACCGCCCCCAAAGAGGACCTCCACTGCTCGTCGGCCGAGCTGGTCTACGGCGAGCCACTCACGGTGCCTGGCGACTTCGTTGCCTCGCCAACCGACCCTCCGAACTCGACAGCTTTCCTCCCGGGCCTCCACAACCACGCACGGCAGTTCATGCCCACACCAACCTCCCGTCATGGCCAACCCAACTCGTCAGTGCCGTCACAACTAACAACCAGTGACTATGTCTTTTTACGCACTGACGCTCACCGCGCCCCCTTACAGCGGCCCTACACCGGGCCGTACAAGGTCGTACAGCGCGGCTCAAAGACGTTCGTCATCGAGGTGGGTGGGCGTCAGGAGACCGTCTCCATCGACAGACTCAAACCAGCCCACCTCGCTATCGATGAACCCATCATTGTGGTCATCCCACCGCGCCGTGGTCGACCACCTACAGTGACACCCCCGGACCTCCCTCCCCCCAGTCCCTGCAATTCACCCAAACCACCGCAAACTACCATAGCAACTCGAAGTGGGTGGGCCATCCGGCAGCCGGACTATTTTTATTAATTCAGGTTCTGGGGGGAGCCATGTAGTGGCCACATATATATATTAAAGACACACACCGAACCTGAATTGAACTCAAGCTGACCTATGCGAGTACCACCGTACCAGGACTGCAGTATGCACTAGAGTTGAAACAGAGACCTGTCACTGATCTCTGGATTCTCTGGGCTATTTTTTGGTCTCTGGATAGGTCTCTGGTTCCCGGGTATTGAAAACAGACATTTTACCCAGAGATCAGTGATTTTACAAATTAGAAATATATAGATATTTAAAAATAGATCCTGTACAACACAAAATGTGAAATGAAGATAATTTTTCACAAATTTTTTACAATTAATTATTTATTTAATTTTTAACTATTTTTCATACACCACTTCAACACAATTATATCTTTTACACTACTTTTATCACTTTTACACTATTTCTATTTCTAATAAATGTACCGATAATCTTCTATTTAATTAATTTAAGGTGCGTTTAATTTTAAGTTAAATTAGCACCTAAAGGTCGTTCTTATTTAAGGATAAGGGTTAATTTGAGCTCCGATAATGTTTAAAAGTGAAAGAAAGGGCTGGTCTCCATTCAATTTGTTATAGGATATGACGACCAAATGAAGAGAACTAGCATAACGAGGCTTGTATATGGGGCGAGTAGAGTACTACAACTGTGCACTGTATTCGTAATTTACTAAGTTTATTTTATAGTACATTGAAATGTATATGATTTGAACAATTGTAAAATAAGTGCCTTTAATTAACAAAGTACCGGTACCTATGGCGCAAAACAAATTAATGTAACATATTATTAACAATAACAAAATAAGAATGAATTAATAAACAAATAACCAAATTAATATTAATTAAGCCCCCCAAACTGTACGTGCGCTTATTTTCTTACAATGGGTAAGAGTTGAAATGGGTTGGATTTACTTTACTGTAATTGAACCATAGAAAAATAGTTAAGGCCGTATGTACCTGTTTGTGCTTTATGGGACTAATCAAATTGTAAGTAGAAAAATAAGCAAAGTCTCTGATCTCCGGCTCTGGTCTCCGGTATTTTTCAAAATAATTCTCCGGGTAGGGCTCTGGTTTACCGGGATTAAGAAAAACAGGTCTCTGTTTCAACTCTAGTATGCACCTATCACTGTGCGATGTATCAGCTTTCTGCATGTCTTATTATGTTTTACTTACTGCTGTACTGACTTATGCAAATATTAAACGTTGAGAGACTGCGCTCTCTACACCAGCACTAATTAAAGAGCCATCACTATATACCACAATCGCCGACAATATACCGGTTATTAACAACTGTGATATAGAATGGCAATAACATATTGAGAGACAACGGTCTTTATCAACTAATTCTATGTCCTGATGTTGTGATGCGGGGTTAGATTTAAATAAATGAGGTTTAAAAATGTTTAGATCTTTAAGATAATGAATTTAAACAATAAATAATTAATATTTAATTCTTACCATTACACAATGTTACACCAATGCCTGAATAACCAGATTTACAAAGACAATTAAAACCTCCATCAATATTTGTGCAGATTGCGTTTGTTAGGCAGTTGTGTGTGCTTGATGTGCATTCGTTATCATCTGCGAAACATATTATGAATCTATTGAAGACATATATTTGTTAAAATTATTATTATAATAGAGTTATTGCGTGATTGCATGTTTGTTTATTTATCGTGATGATAAGTATTAGCTTAGCATGCACCTAAAAAATTTATACTTACTAAGTTCCAGTGGTAAGGACATAGTGAGTACCCCAATAATGGTCGGGTGTCTCTGCATTCCGTCCTCAGGGGGAGGTAAAAATGGGCTTCTACGGAGCCACACTATGGCATTCCTGCGGCAAAGAGATGTTGGAATAAGAGCTTTACTACATCGGACACGGGAATGCCACGGACAGACTCTTCTGCAGACGCGCGATGTAATGTACTGGAGTGGGAATCCAATACACCCAGACCCTCCACCACAAGAGGGATGGAGGCGGGATCAGCTGAAAACACCAAATTTCTGGATAACATATACACAAACGACGATGTGTTAATTAAGTCAAGTGCAATGAACACATCAGCAAATCAAACTCTATACAGCATTGGATGTGTCTCATTAGTCTCCCAAGCAGTCAATGCGCGATCCTGTGTTTGGGCGGCCTCATGGAGAGAATACGAGTGGTTTACAGCCCGTGAGTTTCTTGAGATCCTTCTAACGTCGGCCTTGAAGATGCGGATAATATCGTGAAATTCATTTGTAAAAGGGTATGGTGTCGAATCAATGTCGTAGATAACCGGCATGATGGCCTAGGATTCTCTTTTTTAAATGCAGCTGCTATGAAGCAAGCAGCTTAGTGGCTTGAGTGAATAAAGTGTCAATAGTACTTTTTTCACTATTGTATCTGAAAATTGGTATTGGCCTACAATATCATATAACAATGTCTGAAATTGGGTTTATGTGATCTTTTACTGTCAACCAAAAGGAGGATGTTATATGCCAAACATTTCAACCAACAGTATATTGCAAGTTATAATAAATTACAAAATTATAAAAAGAATGCCAAACAGGCCTTTGGCAGTGGCTAAACTCGACCGTACCTACCAACGAACTACAGTAACATACTAACACACTACTCATACTGTCAGACTACTTCCTATAGCTACTAGCACAATTACTGCAGAATAACACGAACCGCGGTAGTGTTACTGAAACAATAATTATTATAACCAAACCAATCAAAATTAAGCACACCCCAAGGTTTTAATAATCCCAAGATTTATGTGAATAACGACCAAAATTAAAAATACAATTAAAAAACAAGACCAAAGACTGTTCCGAAAACGAATTACCAACCAATGTTATGCGTAGGTACGTAATTGGGTATCGAGTGTGGGGTGCTCATGTTGTATGTAATATTTTTCGCTTATTTTACGGTCTGCCCAGTCTTTAGGTTGTCGTTTTACGATTATTTTAATTAAATGGGTTTGGGTGGTTGCAGAGTGTTCTAAGTTCATTTATAATATCATATAACAAGGCGAAGCAGAGACACTGAACCATAATAGAACAATTTGTAATGTTTTGATTGTTGTGGTGATATAACAACCCAATATATATTGATTGAAAATCAAACTGTTGAAATAAAACAATGGTTCGGCATTAAGTGTTGAAAATAATTATGAAAGAATTTAAATCATTATAAATTCTACATTTACTCATTTTTTTCAAGCATTACGACGAATGCCCTATAAGCATTTGACGTCTATTTTTACACCTCAACAGGTATGTGGACGTCATTTTACGTCAATTATGTTTGTTGCAAGAACTCAAAGTTTTGATGGTTGACGTAATTACGTAAAATTACGTCTTGAACACGTCTTGTTGACACTTATACATGGTGGATATAATTACCTAAAATGACGTCTTGAACATGTCTTGACAACACGTATCTGTGTGATACTTTTCATGGTGGAAAAAATTACCTAAAATTACGTCTTGAACACGTCTTAATGACACATCTACTTACCACTTATACCTACTGACTGACTACAGTATGAGTACAGTATATTTATATTAGTGGTGGGTATATTTTAGTTAGTTATTTATATAGGTGGTGGGTGTGAGTGGGTAGGAAAGTAATGAGGTGGGTGCGTGTGGGTAGGATAGGAAGGTAATATGGTGGGTGTGAGTGGGTAGGGAGGTAATATGGTGGGTGTGAGTGGGTAGGAAGGTAATATGGTGGGTGTGAGTGGGTAGGAAGGTAATGCGGTGGGTGTTGTGGGTAGGAAGGTAATGAGGTGGGTGTGAGTGGGTAGGAAGGTAATGCGGTGGGTGTTGTGGGTAGGAAGGTAATGAGGTGGGTGTGAGTGGGTATGAAGGTAATATGGTGGGTGTGAGTGGGTAGGAAGGTAATGAGGTGGGTGTGAGTGGGTAGGAAGGTAATATGGTGGGTGTGAGTGGGTAGGAAGGTAATATGGTGGGTGTGAGTGGGTAGGAAGGTAATATGGGCTAACAGCACTCAAAACAGAAGCATGCCTTTTAGACCGATGCAATTAATGTCATGTATGAAATACGTACAATGGCGACACATTGTGTATAGCGAAGTTCTCTCGCGTCAAATTTTTGACGCGAGTCAAAAAATAGTGTAATTAACACTATTTATTTATTACCTGCACAGATATCTTTACCATCTCCAGAATACCCAGAGTTGCAGGAGCAACTAAATCCACCGTCAGTATTTGTGCAGTCGGCATTACTGTGGCAGTTGTGTGTGTTTTCGGTACATTCATCAACATCTAAAAAGTCATTTATACTGTACATTAAACCGGTATGTATAATTTAACATATCTAATTAACGGCAAACGTTATATACCACAATCCCCGACAATATACCACTATCAACTTCTGATTTCCTTTTCCACCTGACGCTAAATATATGTACTGTATATGTACAACTGCACTACTATGGCTTTCAATGTACTAGTAGAACTTAGTATTCTATTTTTATTTATTTTAAAATATTATCTCCTCGGTGCAGTGCCGGCGGACCCAGTAACAAGTAAGATATCTCCCCCAGATCTCATGGTCAGCCAGCCATACACATTCCCAGATCTTCCTAGAATATAGGGAAGTCCATAGTCCCTGAGCAGGAGTTTGAGAGAAGTCATTGGCACTTACAGAACTTGCAATATAACATTTTAGGTGATAATTTATATCGATGAACAATTTTTTTTCTCATCTTTCCAATAAAAATTCAAGTAAAATTTTCACATCGGTACATCGGATATTCTTCTGCAGAGTTTAATTAAAAGTGTTCTAGAATAAAATTAGGAATTAAATCAGTTGTGTGTGTTTTCGGTACATTCATCAACATCTAAAAGTCATTTATACTGTACATTAAACCGGTATGTATAATCTAACATATCTAATTAACGGCGAACGTTATATACCACAATCCCCGACAATATACCACTATCAACTTCTGATTTCCACAAGACGCTAAATTTATGTCCTGTATATGTACAACTGCACTACTTTTGCTGTAACTATTCTAGAACTTAGCAAAAATTCCGAAATAATATTCGTCTTACTCAACTCATAAAATAATATGGAATTAGTTATACTGTATTAATTAACATAACATGCCTACGTCTACTAATTGGCCCTATTATTTATACTAGCTTTTCCCTTATCAACAAACTGTATTATTGAACAAAAGTATACCACCTGAGCAGTCTGTCCCGCTACCAAAATAGCCAGAACCGCACGAGCAACTGAAGCCCAATTCAAGATCAGTGCAGATGGCTTTAGGATGACAATCATGAGTGTCAGCAACACATTCATCGTAAGCTGAAAGGAATTGTTGATTCTGTAGGGCGCTTCTATTTTATCATGTTTATTGTAAGTATATTATTGCAGGTCGGCTTACAGTACCTTGGTCGAAGTTATTAAATTTACTGGAATATAGTCTAGTCTAGTATATCGCCCCTCCCTCTAGCCCCACCCTAACCCCCTCCCTCTAGCCCCCCCCCCCCCTCTAGCCCCACACCCCCTCCCTCTAGCTCCACCCTCCCCTCTAGCCCCACCCGCACCCTACACCCTCTAGCCACACCCGCACACCCCCTCCCTCTAGCCCCACCCGCACCCCCCTCCCTCTAGCCCCACACCCCCTCTAACCCCAACCCCCCTCCCTCTAGCCCCACCCGCATCCCCCCTTCTAGCTCCATCCGCACCCCCTCCCTCTAGCCCCACCTGCACCCCCTTCTTCTAGCCCCACCCGCACCCCCTCCCTCTAACCCCACCCGCACCCCCTAACTCTGCGCCCCACCCGCACCCCCTCCCTCTAGCCCCACCCGCACCCCTCCTTCTAGTTCCATCCGCACCCCTCCCTCTAGCCCCACCCGCACCCCCTTCTTCTAGCCCCACCCGCACCCCCCTCCATCTAGCCCCACCCGCACCCCCTCCCTCTAGCCCCACCCGCACCCCCCTCCCTCTAGCCCCACCCCACCCCCCTTCCTCTAGCCTCACCTGCATATCCGGAAGTGACTCACTGTAGGTTGGACGACCAAGTAAAAAAGTAAGCGAGATGAGCATAAGGGGCAAGGGCACAGCTATTTCAACCATTGTTTGTCAGTCGGTCTATCTGTATGCGGTCTGTCAAGGTCACTTCCAAGGTCGCTTACTTATTGGGAAGGCTGTGTCTAGTCTGACTATTTGTCTGGTGTAGTAAAATGTACAAACCTCTCAAATAACTTTCTTCTAATTGACTAGTTGACAAAGAACATTGATAGTACCGAAAATGGCTAATTAATCCCTGAAATTTTCCGACATGAAATTTAGTTCTTTTTCCAATAAGTAAATTTCCAGAATCTGCGGCGTGTCTGGTAGTAGCTCCTCGAACCTGGTTGAAGTCTATCTCAGAGCTTCCCACAAGTCGACGATATAGAAACCATGCCCCGAGTAATTTATCAGCTCCCACAGCAACGAAGTACCACTGGTTAGCGACGATAGTATGGATGCCACCATCATCAAGCGTTATATTCATCGCATTCCTAAAGTACAACGTACTTATAACGGCAGTCTTCGTGATAACCCGTAGGAGTGATCCACCGTGAGTCAGAGATTCATAAGCAAATACCGGTGCTGCTAAAGATTCAGTTTTGATAAAGGCAGTAATCGTGAATGTCTCTGTATTTAGTTCTCCATTGTGGCTGATGTTAATATACCCATTGTGGAAATCAAATGCATGGCTTTCAATGCCTACTGGCCCCGCTCCGTACACTAGATTGTTATGGATTACTCCATTTAGATTCCCAAGCTTATCGCTACCCCCGTATTCTTCATTGAGTGGCCAATGGGCGACTAGGCTATCACTGATTGGATGAGAACATCCTGATACGTCTAAAATTTATAGAAATATAATGAAATTTCAATGTTGGAATGTCAGCTTGTAGTCTTAGGGGATGGATGCCGCAGAACATATGAATAATAATTAGATATGTTCTGTGGTTTGATACATTTCGGATAACAAACAGAATATTTAATTAATGATGATATGCTGCATGTCTGTAAATATTATCGATACAGAAAACTAAAGTCCGATTCCCAATAATTTAATTCAATTGACTTCCAAATTTGTAAACTTTGTTTGAAACTCAAATAATTTATCAATATTAATATTTTCTCGCCCTGTACCGGTATCATATAAGAACGATTAACAACATTAAATTATTCAACTTAAAATGTTTTGACTCACCATATATATTTCTTACAGCATTGCTAATTAGGAATATTGAATATAAAGATGGAAATATCGTCGGATCGCCGCAACAGAGTTTGAGCTTCGTCATATTGATACTAATTGAGTACAAATATATAGATCGATAAAATACATCTAAGATGCAATATATTTAAATTAATCTCTTTTATGTAGTATTGATTACTGATTTGAACAACAATAAATTTAACAACAATAAAATAAAACAATTAAATAATAACTATATACAGTATATATAAATTATTTATATAGGCCTACAGATAATAAATTTCACATTATTTATTGATTTTAATAATGAATTAATTAGTCAAAACCTAAAGACTAAGAAAATATTAGGAAATACATGATATGTTACCGAATATAGAAAATAAGTAATGCAAAAGTGGAATAAAATGCAACATACAGTAGTGGTCGTGGTCATACGTTTTACGAACGCCTGAAATCAATCACTGTAGGCCTACAGTGCTACAGTACCACCTACAAAGACAAAGACTCACTTAGAGAGTTGATGACAAACGGAGCTATCGAGATAAACTCACTCTAATGTAGTATTAATTTCCTAATATATTTTTATAAGGCAGATCTGGCGCGCATCAGTCATGTGTTCCCGACTTTACTAGCCAACCATTCAGCCGGAATATTTAACATATTATTTATTAGATTCGCTTATATTTTATAGCCAGATTTATGATAATCTCGTCTCGGCAAATTAACAATGTTAGTAAAATTATCAATTAAGGGAAGGGAGCAGATTGCAACGACATGCTATTCCAACCAAAACAATAAAGGGAAGTCAATAGCACAGTTTACATTTTCATTTTATTTAGGATTAGGTGCATATTTTAAGTGGTAAATTAAGGAATAAGTGCATTATTATGCAGGAACACCACCACCAGGTACATCACCTCCAGGAACACCAACACAGGAAACACCACTACCAGAAACACCACCACCAGGAACACCACCACAAGGAACACCACCACTAGGAACACCATCACCAGGAACACCACCACCAGGAACACCACCACCAGGAACACCACCACCAGGAACACCATCACCAGGAACACCACCACCAGGAACACCACCACCATGAACACCACCGCCAGGAACACCACCACCATGAACACCACCGCCAGGAACACCACCACCAGGAACACCAACACAGGAAACACTGTTCGCGCTTTCAGACCTTTGGCAGTTTAACCCACCAAATTAAGATGTCTTCT
>JAUCBJ010008484.1:0-18977 GCA_032718475.1 Nemertoderma westbladi | reverse complement strand
CGGAACAATAACAAACTCCTTTTTTCCATCACACGGTGCGGCTGATGCGTACATAAACAACACCGGTCGGGATTCTCGGATCCCGTCACAATAATTAATATAAATATTATTGATACGATTCGCCCATGGCCCATCAGTATCACAATAAAATGAAAAAATAAATCGCTGATACTCTTCGTCCACTGTAACTGTAAACAAAAGCAGTTGATACTATTCGGCCAGCGACAGTGAATTTTATAAAAAACGCATAAAACGATTCCTGCCCGAAAAATATCATCTCCCTTCAAATTTAGACTATGTGGCCGAATAGTATCAACTGAGTCAGTCAGTCAGTTAGTTATCTACAGTACAGCATGTTCATCTTCATACAGCTAGAACGAACGGTACGGTACTACAGTACTACCGGTAGTCGTCACTGCAGTATTTTTAGCATTATTTCTGTATTTAATATTCCGGGGGTTTGGGGGCCTGAAAGTGCATATTACCTTTTATTTAGTTCTGTAGTTCTAGTTCAGTACTGCAGTAGTTATAGGCTGATAGGACCTCCTAGCTAATTGGACAAATCCGCAGTCCACTCTCTGGCCGCCTCACACTTTGTTTCTGTTCGATTATTTGGATATGATATGGCTTTTAAAAAGGCAAGACCTGCGGTTGATTTCGATATAACGGAGCTAGAGGAAAGGCTTCGCTCAAAAAGAACGAAGAAAGCGTCGCAGAAGCACTTAAAAGTGCCCCCATGGATTACAGTTCAACGACTTTCCGAAAGTCTCGGCAGCAACTGCAAGTATCAAACCATTGGATCGCGTCACTTTGTGCCGTTTGAAAAGTTTGATGAATTATCTATTAAGAACATCCCAGTGTGACAGCCGCATGCGGGACGCTTGCGTTTTTTATGCGGAATGCGAATTTGCCACGTTTATTAAAACAAAACCTGCGTACACCATGCGTAAATACGCAGTTGTAGATTTAGGGATTTTATGTGTAAGAGTTGCATAAAATGGACATTTGTGTCGGCTGAGGATACGTACGAGCTAACGAAAACGAGATTTCACGGTCAGAAGAGAGTAGCCTTAGAAATCATTGATAGTTCTGATGACGATCAGACTGTTAAACGCCAAACCCCAGTTATAAACGACAAACCAAGTGATCGAACTCCCAATCGCCAAATTCTAACCAGTCAACGAAAAGATGTTGGTGCTGTTAAGTTTCTGTCCCCAACTCATCATAGCATCATAGTGAATTCTAGAAATAACAGTTATTCCGATAATACACCTGTTAATAACAATAACAAAGTGGAAAAGTTATTGAGAATAGTCTCAATTATATAGCTGATCTATCTGATCATCAGCTGTTGGAGCAGAAGTTTGGTCTCCTTGTCAAAACCAGGTCTGCCGTTGCTGCACAAGGTCTTGCTATTGGAAAACTTCGCGGTGCCATGAGAGATGAGATACGTCTATGTCTTGAAGAGACCGTCAAAGACAACATCAACACTAGTCAAGGACCAACGATAATGAACCCAGCCAGTAATATCATTGAGTTGAAAGCAATGTTAGAAGATTCTCGCTTGATTGTCTATCTGTCACGACAAGAAGGGGCGGACCTATGCAAAGCCGTTAAACGCCAGCTAAACTTTCTCCTATCTAAAGAGTTCGCCAGGGAGACATCGTATTCGGGACGTTCGAACGGATGCTCTAAGAACATTTCCTTAATCGAAATCGGTGTTATCAAAGTCCTGATGGATGTAAATATGAATTCAAAGGATTTCACCCAAGAAAAACTGGAGGAAGCTGTTCGTCGCGCTCATCATTTGTTGTGTGATGTTAGCATCCGGAAATCAGGTTAGTTTTAGTCTACATTATTCTTCTTTAATCCAACCAGGCCAAACTCAAACCAATAAGACGGAAAGTGTTAAATAAAAATTAAATTTATAATGTTCTCAAATCAATGTATTGTAAATATGATTAGTACGTCACTGGAATAAACTAATCCAATAATTAGTCTTATCTTGACTGGCACTTTTGAAAACCATCGTAACCAGACACCAAAAGTAAAATGAATCTAACAGTAAAGATAATTATCAAGCTCTGTTTTTAATGCATGTTATATTTTAACCCTTGTGTTCCCCTTCATTTCTCAAACATTTGATTCCTTTGAGGTCAATTTTGACCTCATGTAAATGAGAAGGCACTGTGATTCAATATCCAGTGGTTACCTTTTAGGAATGAAAGTTGCCTACTTATATTCAGATATTAGACTGTAGTATTATCTTAGTTGTCTGTTTTTTGTCTGTCTGTCCATTGTCTGTTATCAGAATTAGTAATGTAATGGTATGATACCAGTAAGTCATTGCGATTAAATATCAAGATTACCATATCAATACATACAGCAGTATAATGATATATGTTTTAGTAAGTTTTATTATACTGTAGGTAAGGCAGATAGTATTATATCAAGTTGTCTGTCTGTTTGTCTGTCTGACTCATGTCTGCGTCTGTTAGTGCAATTAGTAGGCAACTAAACCTCCCACAACTCAACAATGCACTCAGTGAAAATAATAAATCCTGGCCTCGATAAATAATGAGGGTATTATATTATTCCAGTATTCTACTTATTAATCATATCTACAGATAATTGAAAATTCGGAGAAATACAAAAAACAAAACAATATACAAGTAATATAATTCAAATTCAATTTCAACTTTGTAAGGTGTGATGTGATAACTAGTAAATTAAACCATCGTCCCTATTTCATTTGACAGTTTGAATATTCTACTGTATAATTAGTTTACTACAGTTTTACTAGGCCTATTTGTCACATTCCTGACACATAAATGTGGCTTCGCCATGTGCATTACAAGTGTGTCTATCACACTTTGCACACACCTTTGATACCTTGTTTCTCTGCTTTGCTCCTGTACAGAGATGGCAATATCCTCTTGAATGCGGAGTAGGTTGTGATATCGATGCTGATGGAGCATCCGATGGTATGTCCTGACGTAAACGCTTCACCAACCTCTGAGCATTTGAACTATACGGTAGCCGTTTTCGTGTCGCTATGGTTGGGCTAATAAGTTCCAGCCCAAGCTCCTCAATAAACAAGCGCCGTTTGTATTTCTAACCCTTGTTCCAGTCGGGATTCACTTCCAGCCATAGTACATAAGCATTATAAGCCGTCACATCCACCATGTTGTCAAAGAGAGCTACAGGCCATCTCTTCGTTTGCCGCTTGCTCCTATAAGTGGATATTCACTTATCAAGGGTGTCTACCCCTCCCTTGGTTTGATTATAATATAGTATAATGTCTGGCTTCTTCTCAACTGCAGTACTGTATGTCACCTTTGAGTGCATTGAACTCATAAGGACAACCACTTTTCCTCTCCTTGGACAGTATGATACTAATGTATTTCCTGTGGAATACCCCTCCAAGGTCGAATACTGTTCCCGTCTCTTCGATTCACAAAAGCTCTTTGGCAGCTCCTTTCTATTCTTCCTAATAGTTCCAACCATAGTCTGGAGGCGCTTTGTCAGTTCGATTGAAAGGGCCAAAGATATAAAAAAAGTTGTCACATGTTATATTACGGCCCTTTAGTCCCTCCGAAAGATTCAACACAACTTGCTTTCCCAAATCTGTCTGCCTAGGACCACCTTCAGGCTACCCAAGATACACATCTGCTTTCCAACCATAGCTTGATTTCACATCACACAGAAACCAGATCTTTATCCCATACTTATCTGGCTTACTGGGGATATACTGACGGAAGGGGCATCGCCCACGGAATGGGACTAACTGTTCATCGATTGTTACACATTCTCCAATGTTATACATCATTGGTAATTTGCTAGTCCCATACATCTCTAATTGGCGCCAGTTTGTCAGTTCGCCGTTGCGCTGAACGGGTGTCCTTGTCATCAAAGCGTAAATATCTTGATATATCAAAAAACTTCTTCAATGACCTTGTACTCCGGAATATAGGCCTTCCATATGTATCATCCCACAATGTTTTCAATGACTCGTTTCTGGAACGGTATAAACCAGCTAATAATTTTAGCCCTAAGAATGCTCTAATTGAATCCTAATCAACTACATCGTTGCCACATGCTTTATTAAACTCTATATTCGTCATTTGCACGATAGTTTATATTATCTCACTTGTATTGAACAATTGAAATGACATCTGAATGTTTTCAATTCTAGCAACTGCATACCTTGTTACTCCTGGGATTTCACTTATTATATTTGCCGATGCGCGATGACCTAATTGTGTAGGAGGAATAGTATTCCATATGACTTTACCATTTCTGGACTCAATTGGACTAGAAGTAACTGTATCCGTATTATCTACAGCTGCTACTGTTCCAAAACTAGTGTCCGAATCTATAGCAGCATCAGTGTCATCAGATGATAGCCAATATTCATCAGCATTATTCTCTACAACAAAGTCTGAATCGGATTCCAAAGAGCTACAAGAAACAGTATCCCATTCATCATCATCCTTACTCGATTCCGTAGACATTTCACCCAAACAGTCAAATATAATGTATATTGAGTTTTGATATATTGATATCCGTATCAAAATTCACAGTACCTGCTGACTGGAATTCAAGCACAGAAGAAAGGGACCTACTGAGTTTTTCCTATTCTCAATTAAGTTTAATTTAAAAAAGACCAAATGTATATATTTTATCCCGAAATGCTGTAGCAAGTCTTTATTTGGTAATGTGTACTTATTAGGCACTCCTATTGATATTGTAGATAAAATTGTATTTCTTGGCCACGTAATCCACTCGTCTACTGACAATGATTATGATGTAAAGCGCCAGACTTGTGCGTTGTATGCAAGAGCAAACTACTTGGTTAGGAATTTTGGTAATTGTGCTAGGAATGTAAAAATACGTCTTTTTCTAATGTTTGTACTAATGTTTATGGCAACGCGCTGTGGGCTAGAGCGAACTATTCTGTCTGTCCACAACAAATTGCGCACTGCATATAACAGTAGCATTCGAATGCTTTTTAAAATTCCGAGAATGGCTAACGACACAACTCCCACAAGTATGTCGCTAACCTGCAGCTTACTTGGATTACCATCCTTTGTACATATTAGAGCCAATGCTATTGAGAGCCTATCACGGCGCTTGGATACCAGTACCAGTAGATAGCACATACAATATAGCTAACACACTTGCGCACATGTTGGAAATTTTGGAATTCAAAATTCTAAAGTGCTCCATAAGTTTTTGATATTTTGGTATTACTGGCTTCTAAAATAAGTACTGGACTGTAGTTAGAATCATGTATCAATACAAATTGAACAAAATTTAGCCAAATGCAGAACTATAAGAACAAAATTTAGATTCAAGCAAACGGAACTCTAAGTATAAAATATAGCCATGGGTGGTACTCTACAGTAAGAACAAAGTCTAGCTACAGGGATACAGCTAGGTTAAAGTTAAAGTAAAGTTCACTTACAGTACGTCATGACGAATAATTAAAGACTGTTTTTTCCACACTACGTGGCAACATTTTGAGCAACTCTATCAGCAACTTGGTGAGCATGTCAGGTTGCCGATCAAGTTGCTCTATGTAAACGCGAAGTTTGTTGCTGTAAAAGATGCCTCATATAATGGAGACTAAAAGTTAATGGTTACTCAAATTAAGTTGCTTGTTGCTGACCAAGTTATCCAAGACGTCCGGAACCCCATAGCAACTTGGACACAAACATTAAATGAAGGACAGATATTTATCAGCGCCACAAACATTAATCAAATTAATTAATTAAGACCCCAAGATCCCTTCCTATAATAAATGTATACAAACATTAATGTGGGACAAACATTAATCAGGAGGACAAACATTAATCAGGGGGACAAACATTAATGTGGGACATAAACATTGATGTGGGACACAAACATTAATGAGGGACACAAACATTAATGAGGGACACAAACATTAATGAGGGACACAAACATTAATGAGGTACACAAACATTAATAAGGGACACAAACATTAATGAGGTACACTAACATTAATGAGGGACACAAACATTAATAAGGTACACAAATATTAATGAGGGACACAAACATTAATGAGGGACACAAACATTAAACGAGGGACAGATATCAATCAAGGGCAAAAAAAACAAAAATCATGGGCACCATCATTCCATTCCATTCATGTTACCTCCCATGGCACTTAGTATGATTCCTGTTACCACCCATACACATACAATATATTACAGTATTACAATGCTCATTACTGTCAAGCAATACAATAACAATAAATAACAATAACAATAAATAATAACATATTAATCTGACCAAACCAATAATCTATGTTATTACCAATTGAGGGAAAGGATCAGGTTACAGAGATGGTTTTTCTAACCAAAAACAATAAACGATGTTGTTACTAATAAGGGAAGGAGTAAAAAAATGATGAACATGAAGGGAGACAGGAATGGGGGGGGGGGGGGGGGGGGTGGAGGGTAACATGAATGGTGGGGGTAGGAGGTAAATTGAAAATATGGGGGTATAACAGCCGGGGGGGGGGGGGGGGGGGGGTTAACAGCAAAACAGCAGCTGAACAACGTAACCAAACGTCGCTTTAAATTAATTTCCATTTAATTAGGTAGATGGAATGTATACAAAGCGGCGCTACTTTGATCGAAGCTCACGTTCCCATGGTAGTATTTTTTCAAGTATATCAGTTTATCACTTATTATCTGATCGTCTGATGGCAAGCATCACCATCGCTCATATTAATATCCATTGGCAAGCATTCACCCCTATTAATGTTTGTGCCTCTGATTAATGTGTGTCCCTCATTGTTCGCACTTTTAGACCTTTAGCAGTTTAACCTGCCAATTTTAGTTGTCTTCTTGTTTATAAATATTAAATCGACTTTAGCCTAGACCAATTATTTAATGTACTGAAGTTACATCTGCCGAAGCCAGTCTGTGCGCGATCATTCACCCACGGTTAAGGGAGACTGGATTCGGGTGCTTTGACGTTATTGCGGTGTAGACCTACAGTATTATTCGATTGATCGTTACTATATAATCTCTGACAAATATATTTACTTTTGGGGAAATATTAACAGTTCCTTTAGGACGTGGCGCTTTAAGTATAAAAACAGAGTTATGACTTATACTAATCACAACTAGATGGCTACTGAGTTTCGTAAATAGCGCATTCTTTAGGAGATGCTTTATTATCTGTCACACTACTGCACACGACTTCACACTGCTTCACACTACTGCACATTGATCTGCCGACCGTCACTGAATTTGATCATAAAGAAGATCGCAACTGACACTTGTAGGGATTATGAAATAGCATTTAATTCACATAAAAACCACTATAATTTCAGTCGCAGTTGCTACCAGTAAACTGTCCTCTTACCTTCAGTAATCAAGAAGATTGGGGGTTTTATGATTATTTATCGGTATTCTCCAAATATAACAACATATCCAACAATATACAACAATTAATAACAGACAGTAAGCAGAAGTAAATAATGCGGTGAAAAGTCAGTTTATTGGTTTAGTATGATATGCAGTGTCCAGCAGGTTCATCAGATAATAGATTTACATTCCGTAATCAAAGCCATCAGCTTTAGGCAAAGTCTGAAACTTCCACAACAGAAGTAACAGAAGATTTCCAAGCAGTTCTCTCGCTCAGAAAGGTAAACAAAGACCGGAATGCATTGCGCGGTTTTAGGCCCTTGTTCAACATAAAATGAAAATCGCTCTGATTGGCTGAGCAGAACAAAGAGAGGTTCCACGTTTACAGTAAATCAGCTGACAGATTTCGTCATCTGAGTTCCAGTTGTTTAGAGGATTAGGCGCATTGCGGCAAAATATGACTTGTTATGTCCGCTAAAGCACCTACACGGTACATTGTGGAGAAAATGACTTGTTATGTCCGCTAAAGCACCTACACGGTATATTGCGGAGAAAAATGACTTGTTATGTCCGCAAAAGCTTTTACACCGCTCCCAGAAAATGGGATTTAATTCTATAAAATATAAAAAATCACAGTTTCTAAAATATAAAAATACTCTAAACAGTTAGTCCTTCTTACGCGAATGGCGTTTACGCAGTTTTTTGAGGCTAGCAAGAGTCCTTTTCTCTTTGGGGCAAGCCACTTTACTAGGAGGGCTATAACTCCTGGGTGAAGGGTGCAATACAATTGCATCGGAAGGTTTAGGATTACGTCGGTGCATCCGCCGGTCGAGGTACCCGGTTGATCGATATCAACCTCAGTGGAGCGAGGTCGAACAACCTTCAGAGCGTGTTTCAAGACAGCAGCTCTTACTGGTCCCTGACGAGTCGTCTGCACGAGAGCGGTAGGTGAACCGTGAGTAGTGAGAAATTTCCTCGGTTTGATGGTTCTTTCTAACTCGCGTTCTCGGGCTCTATATTCATAGGGTCGTCTATGAACTTCCTGTAGTTCTGGATGCGAGTTGATGAACAAATCACCATATTCCGGATCTTGATGGATGAAGTTGATCAAGTTATAGGAATTAAGATCATTGGGATTAATGTTCCTGAGATATTTACGAACAAATTTGGTCGAAATATTCTCGCCAACACGCTTCATTAGTTCGTAACTCGGTGTGCGAGATTTTTGTTCAACGGACGCGAATAGATACGGGTGAAACGCATAAACTCCTTCATAAGCACGTCCAGGGTAGTATTGATGACGTGACTCACAATGTAGATCCGCTTTCGCTTCCCAGGCTCGAATGTAGCGTAAGGTAATCATTTCATCTACGCTTTCCAGATCTCGGTTGAAAGGGCAATCAAAACTTGCATGTCCTTTAAACTGACAATGATGGCATTGAGTCATAAATTGGGGGCAGACTGCGAAAATGTGCAAGTTATTGAGTCTACAATACGTAGCAGTAATTGTTTATATCCAAAATGCTTAGTTACGATTTTACGAAGTCCGATCTTTGCGCGATCATGATCTTGCGTTTTAACCGGGAAGAATTCACTTTTTTTTAAATCTTTTAACGGGAATCATGACTAATGTGGGGTCGCTGAATCTTTTTGTAATGTTAAGTTTTTCGATTGGAGCAAGCCTTGAGTGTCCGATTGCTGATCAAAACTGATCTTTGCTGATCATGGTCAAGATCATGATCTGATCGCTCCAAAAAAATCTCTTGAAGGTAAACCCATATGCTGCCTATCGATTGGCGCCGGTCCCAAGTCCGTAGCATTAGCGGTTCTGGACTTATCTCCATAGCAACGTGGTTGCTAGGGAAGCGGACTTTTTGACTCAAATTGGCCCTAGCTGGAGAACCGTAGACTTTTTTAACACATTATGTATGGCGAAAAGTCTTCTGGATAAATTTTGGGGGGGGGTCTAGGAACATTCTATTGTTCGTTTTCGCTTAGTTGCTGAGATCCTCTCGTCCCACAAATCCCAGGATTCTATAAAGGCATTCTGCTGGACTAGTTCCGTGGCCGGAATAGTGTTCGGTGTTCTGCGAACAGAGAACCTAATCGGTTTAGGGCCCTGACCGTCTAGGTCCCTGAACAGGCAGTACTCTGATAATCTACAGGAGCTAATAAACCAACAGGTTGATGCCATCAATGATGCTGACGACAGCAGGCAATCATCCCAGGCATGTGGACGACTTCTGTAACCTGGGATCATGGATCCGGAAGTCAGGTGAGGACCTTCGAATACGTAAGGGAAAGGCATGGGCAGCCTTGAATAGACTTTCCAGGATTTGGAAGTCACCGATAATTAATTGGAAACTTAAGGTCCGATTATTTAGAGCAGCAGTAGTTCCAGTACTCCTCTACGGGAGTCCATGCTGGGCTCTAACTGCTGAGGACCCCAAATCTCTGGATGGCACATACACAAGAATGCCACGCCGGGTTCATTGTGTCAAGTACAATGCACACATCTCCAACCAGACACTATATAACATTGGAGGTGTCTTCTCATTGGTTCCCCCAATCTTGACACTAGAACAAAATCGCCTCCGCTTTGCAGGACATTTCTTTCGCTGTGAGGACCAGCCAGTGCATAATTTTGTACTTTGGCAGCCTCATGGAGTGAATAAGCATGGTGGGCAGCCCATGACTTTCTTGAGACGCATCTTAAAGGACACTGGCCTTGAAGATGCGGATGATCTAGCAAATGTCATGGGTGATAGGGAGTTGTGGCAGTGCAATTTTGTTGACAAGCCGGCACAGCATTCTTAAAAATGCAGCTGCAATGCAGCATGCCGATCCTAGTAGTAGTAGTAGTATCCCAGGCATGGAAATCGATCAACTTGCTTACTGGAAAAGCCAACCAACCACCAAGGTTAAGGCTGAATCACCATCCGATCAGTTGGAAGGCCCACTTTGAAAAGCTCCTCAACAATGACAGGGTATTGCCTAATAACTTTATAGAAGTAAAAGTGTCTGAGTCTGTACTCCCAGATATTCCCATTGGCGATATCTCCATTGCAGAAGTGAAGGCTGCTGCAAAGAGCATTAAGACCAATCGTGCCAGTGGAGTAGATGGTGTTCCCCCTGAGGCCTTTAAAATACCTGATTGTTTAAAGCTCATCTATCCCATCATAGTTTTTTTTTAGGCTGCTTAGTGCTTTTTTTATTTTTAATGACAAACTTGACAAATATATAAAAAGACACATAAAAGTTATAAAAAATAAGAAAAACCTCACCCACCACCACGCTACTGTACAATGTATTTCAAAATTAGTTTATTCTTGTATCGGCATTTGCCAACCGGATGAAGGCTTGGGCGATGTCCTGATATATGCCTGCTGGGCGTTTACGGGCAGACCTAGAGCCGCGGACGCACATGAGCGAGGCCCTCAGCAAGGCGAAACTCAGTTGCCGTCGCACCCAGTTCACACATTCGCTATATAGCGTCCCATCATAGTAGAAATGTACTGAACAACAAGAGTCCCACAAGAAATGAAAACAAATAAGTTGGTGCCAGTTCCCAAGAACCCAGTTAAAAATGGTAATATTATGTATCATATGTGAATTACATGTGTCATGTGGGAAACTTATGCCCAACAAAAATATATGCAGCAACATAATTTCAGCAAATAAGCAGAGAATGTGGTAAAGGCACACATTAAATCTCAGTTTCATGTAATTGTGATTGATATATTTAAAACATATGCCTTTGACACACAATAATTTGTGCATTGACATATCAGATACCCATAAGATTAACATGTGCTACTGTAAACATGAGAGAAAATTTATGGTGAGAATATGTGTGGAATTTGTGCAAAACATATGCCAGTCACAGCTTATGTTCTTCTGTACATATCTCTATTTTCCCACGCCTTCTCTTGTTTTAACCTAACGGTGTGTTTATTTGGCTCAAACACTTTTATGCGTATGAAAATCATCACATTAGTTGCCTTAGATAGCTACAGTACGTCAATATATTAAGATAGCTAAGTCAATATAGTGAGATAGCTACGGCTACGTCAATATACTGAGATAGCTAAAGGTCGATATTGTATTGAAATAGCTAAAAGTGGATATTGAAATAGCTACGTCAATATATAGCTATAGTACATCCTGCCGACACATTACGTTTTGCGTCCATTCCGATAGTAGAGTACCTAAAATGAGATTACAATAATTAAAGCTATCCCAATGTCGTTTTTACAATTGTTTGATAATTCAAATTATTTACAACATAAGCCTATCAACAAAGCATTTCGCAATTAGAATACTTTTCATATTGATATATTTTCTTTTGATTATGATATATTTTCTAAACTCAATCAAAGGAAAAAATAATGTAACCCTCTCAAGGGATACATTTTAGCAAAAAACATTATATACTGTTTTTTAGTATTTTATACTGTGAACATAAATAAAAAATGAAACGATCAAAAATTCAACTAGAGCAAAACACCAACCACCCCCCTTCTCCCCACCCCTCCCTCCACCCCCGACTTAAATTGCAAAAAACTTAAATTATTGGATAGATGTATGGTTTATAATTATATATTAAACAGTTCTACAATGTACTATTTTTAGTAAATTCATACTTATGAATTATCTAATATAGTTGAAAAGAAGATCAATTATATCGATTTTAATATTCGAAATAATATTTTTTGATCGTCGCTGAAAGTTATATAGGATACTCCTCAGTCTTAATGAATTATATATTTTCATATGTACTCAAGCGATTAGATCACAGTATGTATAGAGTATAGTAAGTGTAGGGCCGTAGGGTGTAGACATAGACATAAGATAAGGTAGGCTAACCCCCACCCCCCCTCTCTCAATCACAGCATGCACTAGGAACGCCCTGTGATTGGATAGACTGTCTCAGGGTACATTGTTTGCTGGGATGCACAGCACATGCATATATGCAACCACTGTGTTTATAATTTTTGGAGCATATATGCTTAGACATATGCACTGCATATGTGTCTGGACTGTTTCATTTCGATGTATGCCACATTTGTGTAAAATATTTATGCAGCCACATATGATGCACATAGTTGTTTTTAACTGGGAAGGGCAACCTAACACTCTATGGTTCTTTTCGCATAATTTTCGGGGAACAACTGCATTGCCGCACATTTACAAACCAAAATCAATTACTAATTATGACATATATATACCCAGTATCCACCCAGGCTGAATGTGTCTACACCATCAATATGGTTTAAAATTTTCTATATAAATGGAATGGCATATCATATTAACCGACAATTACCCAATCACCCCCAATATATTGCTATACTATCATTTATTGCTATCTATACATTGCAATGTCTCAATCGGTCCATGTTTGCAGCCGTCTGCACATCCACGTAATCAGAATCATGGGTTCATCTCACCCAGCTATAGGTTTCTATATGGGTTTCTTGGCTATAATGATTGCAGTTTTGATTGTAACTTTGGCCTGCATCCAGCAGTTGCTCGAGTTCACTTTCAGCTGTGATGAGACATTGGGAGAATAAACCCTGTATCATTGTTATAATGTTTGAAGGCAACGATCTATGTGTGAGAAACAGATTTTGTTGTCACCAAATTGAAGGCAATGATTACAGAATATTCACCCAATGAGGCCTCCTCCGATTTATGGGCACAAATCGTCCCGCGGTCAATGCGCCTGAAGAGAATTCCTGTGGACCCCGATTTTGATTCGCGGCGTGTGGCTACAAACAGCAGGATGGCGGCGTGGCTGAGGTAATACGAATATGGCCGCATCATAGCCATGAAAGGTGCTCTATGCCATCGGCTGCAGGGAGGAGCCTTGCTTCACTCTGATGGCATACACCTTAGTGATGTCGGACAGTGTAAATTGTATTGCACTATCCAGCATGCTCTACCTGCTGTGGTGTAGCGCCCACATTAAGTCCTAACAACCCAAACGGCCCTTTTAAGGGCCAATCTACTTGCTGTGGTTAGTGCCCACAGTAATTCCTATTTCTGAGTGGCTCTTTTAAATAAGGGCCCCACAATCAAATAATGAAAATAGCAGACAACTTACCGCAGAAAACCGTGTGTGGGAGTGTGGGTCTGTGTATGTGGGGGTAGACAGAGTTAATTGATGGTTAGATTAGAACGGAGTGGATGGGTGGGGTTGGTAAGTGGGGGGCAGAGCGTGAGGGTGTGGGGTGGGAGGTGGGGGTGGGGGTGAGACATGAGGGTGGGGGCTGGGGTTGTGGGTGAGAATTTTAGACAGGTAAATTACGTCATGATTACTGATGAAGGAGGATCTATATCTATAAACAGTAAAACGCACTCATGGTCGAGTAGAAACTCACCAAGCTGTAACCCACTCATGACCAAGATGAAACTCACTCGTGACCGAGCTGTAACCCAGTTGTGACCAAGCGGTTACCTATTCATGATTGAGCTGTAACTCACTTGTGACCAAGCTGTACTTAACTTGCGACACAGCAGTATCAAACTTGTGACCGAGCTGTAACTCACTTGTTACCGAGCTGTAACTCACTTGTTACCAAGCTGTGACCCTTTCATGACAGACCTGTAACTCATATATACCTCACTAAGCTAGATATAGTAAGCCAAACACAGCCCACCAGAAATTTAGGGAATACAGTTGTACCAGTACCTACAGTTGTATTATTGCAATCTAAAAACCAATGACTAGGCCTCGTTAACCCTATTAAACCCGGGGGGGGGGGTCAATATGCCCCCCCCCGTGGTTTTTTTATTATAATTCTGAAACAAACGCAGTTGGGAATCTGAAATTTTATGACTTTTCATAAAAATCTATTGTCTTCTTAGTAGTGAAAACCGTTTTCAAAAATATTGTGTACTTTTCGAGTTATAGCACCATTTTTTAACCCTACTTTTGGCACTTTTTTTTTGAGACGTTTTTTGAAAATTACATTTCATTAAATATGAATTGTAACATCTCTATTTTTGATTTACACCGGTTTTTTGGTGTTAGAAATTGGATGGAATTCATATAAATTGATTTAGAAATTTCAAACTTGTTTTTTTCGGTGGGTGCCAAATTTTGGTGCCAGCACCAAATTTTGAAATAAGTAAATTTTGTAAATTGATCGTTTGAAACTTGTTTTTTACGCAATTGGGGTTTTTTGGGGTTCTGGATTCGATGAAATATATACGAGTTTCACCAAGCGTATCAAACTTGTATTTTTCGGTGCTGTGTGCAAATTTTGGTGCTAGCACGAAATTTTAAAAATCCATTCAATAGATAAAATTGCTTGTGACAATTTATTTCTTGCGTTTTAGAGGTTTATGGCTGTTCTGAATTCAATGGAAAATATAATTATCGAACTAGACATCTAAAACTTGTATTTTTCGGATGTGGGTGCAAAATGTGGTGCTAGCACCAAATTTTGAAAACCATCAAATATATCAATTGATTGTGTGTCACCTTGTTTCTTGCGTTATACGGGTTTGTGATGGTTCTAAATTCAATGGAATCAGTAAAAATTTCATAGGAGTTCTCAAACGTGTATTTTTCGCCGGTGGGTGAAAATTTTTGTGCCAGCACCAAATTTTGGAAAATATGCAAATTGATAAGTAGATAGTATCACCTTGTTTCTTGCGTTATACGGGTATATGAGGGTCCTGAATCCGATGGAATCATAAAAACAGCACTGGACATCGCAAACTTGTACTTTTTGGTGATGGGTACGAAATTTGGTGCTAGCACCAAAATTTGCCAAATTACGCCGAAAAATACAAGTAGCAACGATCTGGCATATTAGAAATGTATTCCATTAGAATCAGCGCCCTCGAAAACCTGAAAATGTGAATTTATAGCATCGTATAAGTGAATTAAAAATTTTGTGTTCTAACTGAAAAGTGCTGGTTACTTGTTTTTTTTTCATTTTTTTCCTACGCAGAGAGGACTAAACAGCCATTTATAGTAATCATATCATTTTTTAATATTTTCCAATATATTTTGCACCCCAGAATACCTGTATTGAAAAATAATTAGCCGAAAATGTAACTTTCAAATTTTGGAAAATTGTGGCACTACTTGTAATTTTGGTGCTGCAATATAACCACCCCAGTACATTTTTTCGAAAATTTTTTTTTTCGGTCGGATCCAGACAAGTGATACCTACGTACAAACAAAAAATCAGACGTTTTCGTAAATATTTGTAGATTTTAGAGGGGGGGGGGGGGGGGGGGGGGGGGTCAATATGACCCCCCCCCCCCCGGTATTTGTACAACATTTTATAGCCCGGTACTAATAGGGTTAAGCTCCGAATCATTACCATATATGGTATTATTATTAGATTGGGAGGTGTGCTATTAACAGCCTTCCAGCAAAGAAATACATTACCAAACAATATCAAAAACTAATTATCACATTTATTATGTAACAACATACAGTGAATTATCAGATGCTATACCAACAGTATGGTATAACATTTCTATATAAACGGAATGCGGTATCATATACTTCGACACTTAATCGACTATATAATTCTATATAATTCCAGTTCTTATTACTAATAATATATATAATATTCAAAATGACCCACACTTATCTTATCGTTCCCCCTTGTCAATCCATCTTGCATTTGTTATTACGACTTATGATTGATTATGTCATTACATACACGAGATTAATATATTTTGGTCTTCCCATGCTGTTCATCTATCGAGCTTTGTAAACAGTCAAACGGAATGCAACTTCGGGCTGTCGCCATCAGTCACGAATGTTATGTTTTGAAGGTACAGATAAATATTTTAAGAACTATATATTCATCGCATTTATCTACCTGTTTTTCTTTTGACCTTACATCACTGTTTCTATACCCCATCCGATACCCGCATCAATAATGGCATTTAATTTCGGACAACTTCAGGCAAGGGTAGAATTCGATAACCGCGCTAGAAGGGCGCCGATAGATAACTTCGACCCTAGGGACTTCCTTGGAAACCCTGGGGAAGGACATAGGATCACCGAGCTGAAGATCCAAGAACGCGACAACACCATCCCTCGGATCTTCACAAGGATTTCATTGTCGAACCTCACTAGAAGCCGAGGTGTGCAAATGGCGCTGACGGGATATGTTAACATAGTTCTCCCGATAAATGGTGCCATAAACACTACGGCGGCTGTTCAGTTGACGGATGCTCAGGTTGAGTCGAGTCTGCTCAGGTTGATGCTCAGGCTACCGGAATTCCGGATCCCTTCGGGGTCATTGATCCAGGTGTTCAAGGTACCGCGGTTTTAAGGGCGGGCAGGCTAGCCGAGCCAGATGTTGCTCACAGGATCGCAAGAAGGGTTGGTCTAGCCGCCTGTATCTGTGTGGCATCTCGCGGCTCAATAACAGAGGCTCGATGTGCCAAATTCATAGAGGCGTGCAATGCATCAGGGGTTCGAATCACCATATCCCCTAGTGATATAGCTGAGTTCTCCCATATCTCTGGGGCTCACATATCAGACAACCTGGGAGATCTTATGAACAGGTTAACTCTTATGACCGAACCGGAGAGCCCCACGATACAAAACGTGATCGAACAGATGCAGTATAAAGGTCTGGCATCTTTCAGCATCATCTGCTCTGCAATGAGCGAGCTCGGTATACTAGACTGGGCCCAGCTGGCGACTCTCCTTCCCGCAGAGTTTTCCGGCATAGAGAAGACCTGCCGGGCCTTAATTCAGCATGGCCCCTACATTGGCTATATGGCAGATCACTCTAACCTGGTCCGATCTTCCATGTACCCCCAGCTACTCACCATATGCAGGTCCTTAGGATCTAGTGAGTCTCAAGAGAGATACCGTGGGGGAAAGAACGATCGACTCTCTATTGGAGCTCGATCATGGTTGACAACTGCTAAGGACAAAATAAGGAATGCCGGCACGGCAATGGCTGGTGCTAATGTCGAGGGGGAGGAGGTCGCCGAACGTGTCATGGCGTTTGCTCGTGAGTATCACCACAAGTGAACATGTAATCTAATAATCTCTCTATGCAGTTATTGTTGTAGTTGAAACTTTAATTAAATCTACTTATTGCCTTATACTTAATATATCCGCTATTTACATATACCCATCTCCGTAAATCGACAGATCCCATATATAGAGAGGGGAGGTGGAGGATACCTGTACGTCATGACCATCAATGACCCCGGGATACGGGAGGTATCTTAGGTTTCTTAATCGTGGTCTGCAGGATTTTGTTACTAGGTAGTTTTTAATACATAATACGTACCTAGTTTGATATATAATTATACCTGATCAGCAGTATAGAAGATGATCAATATACCTCTTGTGTTTGGCAATATTACCTTACGTGTTTTATATATATATCAACACACTCTTGTAACGCATGCTCTTAATTAGCCTTTTTATGTTCCAGCCGTGTGCTGGGGTAACATTTGCGGACGGACCACAATTTTTTTTTGTATATTGTATATTCTGAACACGAAGTCCACTTTGCACCATAACATATCACATAACACAATACCCATGAGATTATCCAACAATGGCAGAATGAACCCTGCATCACTGTTATATTATTTGGAACCAATGATCTCTGTACTAACGATACAGATTTTGTTGTCTCCAAATTACAAACTATGGTGCAAGCTTATTCTGACAATGGATCCTCCTTGGTATTGTTGGCTCAAATGTTCCCCAGAGCGATACAGAGATGGGGCAGACCTTTCGACATCGAATACAATGTCAGGTGGAAGGCTGTCAATGGGAGGATGATGGCGTGGTTAAACAGATCATACTATAGATCCGCTATTGGGATTGGTGGCACATTAAGTCAGCAAGTTGAGGGTGGAAACGTCCTTGACTCGCGTGGTATACATCTATCCGCCATTAGCCAAGGCAAGTTATAAGCCACACTACACCACGGACTCTTCACAGCTGTTAAACACCCAGAGACTCTTGTTCTAGAGATCAGATCCAATATTGCTCGATCCGTTTCCAACCACGCCTTTCTAGGTCTGGAATTTGTGGAGCAAATGACATTGCCACGGACACCACGGTATTATACAGAGGACGTATAGGACTGCATGTGGGGGGCGACGACTGTACCATGTGACAGTCTCTGATCCAATGGCAAAATTGCACGACATGGGACAGGGGTGGTACCAATACCACAATTACAGTTTGCCATTGGCTCATCCTAATGACGCCTTTTACTGAACTTAATACTGACAACACTATGTTAGAGACTTTAGTTTGGATACTTTGTCATTCCTCACTGACACACCGAACTTTACTCTAGTAGATCGGAACCTGACAGCCAAGACGTTACTGACAGAGGTGATGGGGGATCTAAAAACAGGGGTTAAACACAAACTGACACATTCAACAGACTAATTAATTCAGGTCAAACTGACCTACGAAAGGCCTACGTATAAGGCCTACGTATAAGAATGCAACTAAAACAGTGGCACAGTGGAATAAGAGTAACATCAGTACAGTATGTGAGGTGTGAAAGAAAGTACTATGAGCGCTATTAAAATTAACTAACTAATTAAATTAAA